>JAODUO010001461.1:32500-145000 GCA_025642075.2 Ridgeia piscesae | reverse complement strand
GCCACACAAGAGACTTATAACTGAGGTGTATGTGCCACACAAGAGACGTATAATTGTGGTGTATGTGCCACATAAGAGACTTATAACTGAGGTGTATGTGCCACATAAGAGACTTATAACTGAGGTGTATGTGCCACACAAGAGACTTATAACTGAGGGGTATGTGCCACATAAGAGACTTACAACTGTGGTGTATGTGCCACATAAGAGACTTACAACTGAGGTGTATGTGCCACATAAGAGACTTATAACTGAGGTGTATGTGCCACGTAAGAGACTTATAACTGAGGTGTATGTGCCACGTAAGAGACTTATAACTGAGGTGTATGTGCCACGTAAGAGACTTATAACTGAGGTGTATGTGCCACGTAAGAGACTTACAACTGTGGTGTATGTGCCACATAAGAGACTTACAACTGTGGTGTATGTGCCACATAAGAGACTTACAACTGAGGTGTATGTGCCACATAAGAGACTTACAACTGAGGTGTATGTGCCACATAAGAGACTTATAACTGAGGTGTATGTGCCACGTAAGAGACTTATAACTGAGGTGTATGTGGCACATAAGAGACTTATAACTGAGGTATATGTGCCACATAAGAGACTTACAACTGAGGTGTATGTGCCACATAAGAGACTTATAACTGAGGTGTATGTGCCACAAAGAGACTTATAACGAGGTGTATGTGCCACATAAGAGACTTAAACGAGTTATGTGCCACATAAGAGACTTATAACTGAGGTGTATGTGCCACATAAGAGACTTACAACTGAGGTGTATGTGCCACATAAGAGACTTATAACTGAGGTGTATGTGCCACATAAGAGACTTATAACTGAGGTGTATGTGCCACATAAGAGACTTATACGAGGTGTCTGAGACTTATAACTGTATGTGCCACATAAGAGACTTATAACTGAGGTGTATGTGCCACATAAGAGACTTATAACTGAGGTGTTTGTGCCACATAAGAGACTTATAACTGAGGTGTATGTGCCACATAAGAGACTTACAACTGAGGTGTATGTGCCACATAACAGACTTATAACTGAGGTGTATGTGCCACATAAGAGACTTATAACCGAGGTGTGTGTGCCACATAAGAGACTTACAACTGAGGTGTATGTGCCACATAAGAGACTTATAATTGAGGTGTTTGTGCCACATAAGAGACTTATAACTGAGGTGTTTGTGCCACATAAGAGACTTACAACTGAGGTGTATGTGCCACATAACAGACTTATAACTGAGGTGTTTGTGCCACATAAGAGATTTATAACTGAGGTGTTTGTGCCACATAAGAGACTTACAACTGAGGTGTATGTGCCACATAACAGACTTATAACTGAGGTGTATGTGCCACATAAGAGACTTATAACTGAGGTGTTTGTGCCACATAAGAGACTTACAACTGAGGTGTATGTGCCACATAAGAGACTTATAACTGAGGTGTATGTGCCACATAAGAGACTTATAACTGAGGTGTTTGTGCCACATAAGAGACTTACAACTGAGGTGTATGTGCCACATAACAGACTTATAACTGAGGTGTATGTGCCACATAAGAGACTTATAACTGAGGTGTTTGTGCCACATAAGAGACTTACAACTGAGGTGTATGTGCCACATAAGAGACTTATAACTGAGGTGTATGTGCCACATAAGAGACTTATAACTGAGGTGTTTGTGCCACGTAAGAGACTTACAACTGAGGTGTATGTGCCACATAAGAGACTTACAACTGAGGTGTATGTGCCACATAAGAGACTTATAACTGAGGTGTATGTGCCACATAAGAGACTTATAACTGAGGTGTATGTGCCACATAAGAGACTTATAACTGAGGTGTATGTGCCACATAAGAGACTTACAACTGAGGTGTATGTGCCACATAAGAGACTTATAACTGAGGTGTATGTGCCACATAAGAGACTTATAACTGAGGTGTATGTGCCACATAAGAGACTTATAACTGAGGTGTATGTGCCACATAAGAGACTTACAACTGAGGTATATGTGCCACATAAGAGACTTATAACTGAGGTGTATGTGCCACATAAGAGACTTACAACTGAGGTGTATGTGCCACATAAGAGACTTACAACTGAGGTGTATGTGCCACATAAGAGACTTATAACTGAGGTGTTTGTGCCACGTAAGAGACTTACAACTGAGGTGTATGTGCCACATAAGAGACTTACAACTGAGGTGTATGTGCCACATAAGAGACTTATAACTGAGGTGTATGTGCCACATAAGAGACTTACAACTGAGGTGTATGTGCCACATAAGAGACTTACAACTGAGGTGTATGTGCCACATAAGAGACTTATAACTGTGGTGTATGTGCCACATAAGAGACTTACAACTGAGGTGTATGTGCCACATAAGAGACTTACAACTGAGGTGTATGTGCCACATAAGAGACTTATAACTGTGGTGTTTGTGCCACTAAGAGACTTACAACTGAGGTGTATGTGCCACATAAGAGACTTATAACTGAGGTGTATGTGCCACATAAGAGACTTACAACTGAGGTGTATGTGCCACATAAGAGACTTACAACTGAGGTGTATGTGCCACATAAGAGACTTATAACTGTGGTGTTTGTGCCACGTAAGAGACTTACAACTGAGGTGTATGTGCCACATAAGAGACTTACAACTGAGGTGTATGTGCCACATAAGAGACTTACAACTGTGGTGGATGTGCCACATAAGAGACTTATAACTGAGGTGTATGTGCCACATAAGAGACTTACAACTGAGGTGTATGTGCCACATAAGAGACTTACAACTGAGGTGTATGTGCCACATAAGAGACTTACAACTGAGGTGTATGTGCCACATAAGAGACTTACAACTGAGGTGTATGTGCCACATAAGAGACTTACAACTGAGGTGTATGTGCCACATAAGAGACTTACAACTGAGGTGTATGTGCCACATAAGAGACTTATAACTGAGGTGTATGTGCCACATAAGAGACTTACAACTGAGGTGTATGTGCCACATAAGAGACTTACAACTGTGGTGTATGTGCCACATAAGAGACTTATAACTGAGGTGTATGTGCCACATAAGAGACTTATAACTGAGGTGTATGTGCCACATAAGAGACTTATAACTGAGGTGTATGTGCCACATAAGAGACTTATAACTGAGGTGTATGTGCCACATAAGAGACTTATAACTGAGGTGTATGTGCCACATAAGAGACTTATAACTGAGGTGTTTGTGCCACATAAGAGACTTATAACTGTGGTGTATGTGCCACATAAGAGACTTACAACTGAGGTGTATGTGCCACATAACAGACTTATAACTGAGGTGTATGTGCCACATAAGAGACTTATAACTGAGGTGTATGTGCCACATAAGAGACTTACAACTGAGGTGTATGTGCCACATAAGAGACTTATAACTGAGGTGTTTGTGCCACATAAGAGACTTATAACTGAGGTGTTTGTGCCACATAAGAGACTTACAACTGAGGTGTATGTGCCACATAACAGACTTATAACTGAGGTGTTTGTGCCACATAAGAGATTTATAACTGAGGTGTTTGTGCCACATAAGAGACTTACAACTGAGGTGTATGTGCCACATAAAGACTTATAACTGAGGTGTATGTGCCACATAAGAGACTTATAACTGAGGTGTTTGTGCCACATAAGAGACTTACAACTGAGGTGTATGTGCCACATAAGAGACTTATAACTGAGGTGTATGTGCCACATAAGAGACTTATAACTGAGGTGTTTGTGCCACATAAGAGACTTACAACTGAGGTGTATGTGCCACATAACAGGCTTATAACTGAGGTGTATGTGCCACATAAGAGACTTATAACTGAGGTGTTTGTGCCACATAAGAGACTTACAACTGAGGTGTATGTGCCACATAAGAGACTTATAACTGAGGTGTATGTGCCACATAAGAGACTTATAACTGAGGTGTTATGGTGAGGCCACATAAGAGACTTACAACTGAGGTGTATGTGCCACATAAGAGACTTACAACTGAGGTGTATGTGCCACATAAGAGACTTATAACTGAGGTGTATGTGCCACATAAGAGACTTATAACTGAGGTGTATGTGCCACATAAGAGACTTACAACTGAGGTGTATGTGCCACATAAGAGACTTACAACTGAGGTGTATGTGCCACATAAGAGACTTACAACTGAGGTGTATGTGCCACATAAGAGACTTATAACTGAGGTGTATGTGCCACATAAGAGACTTACAACTGAGGTATATGTGCCACATAAGAGACTTACAACTGAGGTGTATGTGCCACATAAGAGACTTACAACTGAGGTGTATGTGCCACATAAGAGACTTACAACTGAGGTGTATGTGCCACATAAGAGACTTACAACTGAGGTGTATGTGCCACATAAGAGACTTATAACTGAGGTGTATGTGCCACATAAGAGACTTACAACTGAGGTGTATGTGCCACATAAGAGACTTACAACTGAGGTGTATGTGCCACATAAGAGACTTATAACTGAGGTGTATGTGCCACATAAGAGACTTACAACTGAGGTGTATGTGCCACATAAGAGACTTACAACTGAGGTGTATGTGCCACATAAGAGACTTATAACTGAGGTGTATGTGCCACATAAGAGACTTACAACTGAGGTGTATGTGCCACATAAGAGACTTACAACTGAGGTGTATGTGCCACATAAGAGACTTATAACTGTGGTGTTTGTGCCACGTAAGAGACTTACAACTGAGGTGTATGTGCCACATAAGAGACTTATAACTGAGGTGTATGTGCCACATAAGAGACTTACAACTGAGGTGTATGTGCCACATAAGAGACTTACAACTGAGGTGTATGTGCCACATAAGAGACTTATAACTGTGGTGTTTGTGCCACGTAAGAGACTTACAACTGAGGTGTATGTGCCACATAAGAGACTTACAACTGAGGTGTATGTGCCACATAAGAGACTTACAACTGTGGTGTATGTGCCACATAAGAGACTTACTAACTGAGGTGTATGTGCCACATAAGAGACTTACAACTGAGGTGTATGTGCCACATAAGAGACTTACAACTGAGGTGTATGTGCCACATAAGAGACTTACAACTGAGGTGTATGTGCCACATAAGAGACTTACAACTGAGGTGTATGTGCCACATAAGAGACTTACAACTGAGGTGTATGTGCCACATAAGAGACTTACAACTGAGGTGTATGTGCCACATAAGAGACTTATAACTGAGGTGTATGTGCCACATAAGAGACTTAAACTGAGGTGTATGTCAGGCTTAACTGAGGTGTATGTGCCACATAAGAGACTTACAACTGAGGTGTATGTGCCACATAAGAGACTTATAACTGAGGTGTATGTGCCACAAAGAGACTTACAACTGAGGTGTATGTGCCACATAAGAGACTTACAACTGAGGTGTATGTGCCACATAAGAGACTTATAACTGTGGTGTTTGTGCCACGTAAGAGACTTACAACTGAGGTGTATGTGCCACATAAGAGACTTATAACTGAGGTGTATGTGCCACATAAGAGACTTACAACTGAGGTGTATGTGCCACATAAGAGACTTATAACTGTGGTGTTTGTGCCACGTAAGAGACTTACAACTGAGGTGTATGTGCCACATAAGAGACTTACAACTGAGGTGTATGTGCCACATAAGAGACTTACAACTGTGGTGGATGTGCCACATAAGAGACTTATAACTGAGGTGTATGTGCCACATAAGAGACTTACAACTGAGGTGTATGTGCCACATAAGAGACTTACAACTGAGGTGTATGTGCCACATAAGAGACTTACAACTGAGGTGTATGTGCCACATAAGAGACTTACAACTGAGGTGTATGTGCCACATAAGAGACTTACAACTGAGGTGTATGTGCCACATAAGAGACTTATAACTGAGGTGTATGTGCCACATAAGAGACTTATAACTGAGGTGTATGTGCCACATAAGAGACTTACAACTGAGGTGTATGTGCCACATAAGAGACTTACAACTGAGGTGTATGTGCCACATAAGAGACTTACAACTGAGGTGTATGTGCCACATAAGATGCTTACAAGTGAGGTGTATGTGCCACACAAGAGACTTACAACTGTGATGTATGTGCCACATAAGAGACTTACAACTGTGGTGGATGTGCCACATAAGAGACTTACAGTCAACTGTAGTCTCTGGCCAACTGGTCCCTCAATGATCCACAGACAATGTGCCAAAGGATCATAGTTTGAAGGGTGACTTGTTGAGCTGATCTCACCAGGCATGTCCTGGATGTGAAATAAACAGCTGTCGACTGAAAACAAACCAAATACATAAATGACAGACTGAATAAATAATTATTCTAAAAATAAATCACATTAGATATACATTTAGAGTAAGAAAAAATTCCAATTAAATGTGTACGTACTGTAGTATTTATTGATGTTTCATTTTTAACAGTCCAATAATCCAGCGAGTCTTTCTCTAAACTAGCTGTTTATTTTCACAGCGTGGGACGTTTTATTTACCCAAGCTCAGACGTCAGTTGAAATGTACTAAACGTAAATTGGATAACATCTTTATAAAAACTTTATTTTAAACATTATTTTTTAATCTTGGTAACATCTAGATTTTCTTTAGACTTCCAACATGTTGATTTGTTACGTACGTTTACCAATTTCGTCTGACAGATCACCGCAGTCGTCTTCGCCATCGTGTCTCCAGGCACCGTTTATACACCTGCCATTGCTGCAGGTAAATTCACCTGCAGTAAAAAGAATTTATACCAACAACAATCCTCCATTTTTTAATATAATACTTATAAGACCAGAATAAAATTTAAAAGGCGTACTCTACCCATTTTATTAATAACAAAACATTGTTAACAATTTCAATGCTGTTGTCACAAAATATTCAATTTGATTCAGCAAACTTTCTGTTGATGCAACTACAATTACCGGCTTGAAAGGGTGAGTAAAAGTAAGAACTTGTGTATCACAACGTAGTTGAGGTTACAAAACGTTTGCTATGTCAACATGCTATGGTAAATAGATGTACATTTTTATCCCATTTACACTTCATAAATCAATAGATGAACTGACACAGTTACAGCTTTAAACAGGGAACACTAAGAACTTTCACAAGAGTACAACAGTTAAGTTTAATGAATTATTGGTTATCTTTGTAGTATACTCCACATATTGTATCCAGCTTGATGGCTCGATGGACCTTGTTGCTAGGCAACAGGTCACATAACAGGTAGGTCAACCACACACCTTGTAGACAGGCCAGACGTTGACAGACAAATGGCAGTTTGTCACTGCACAAGTGCATGGACCACAGGTGCAGGTGGTCAGTGTCATTGTTCACCTTGACACAGTGTCCAGACATGTCATCTGGCTGGTCAGTCATCCAGTGACCAATGACCGTGTCCGTCTCTGTTCCATCACTCCAATGCCCAACATCAGTAGCGCCCTCTCTGGTGAAGCCTGCAAATGTTGCGTGCTCATATGCAATGTATACACTTAGTAGTAATAGTAACGCTTTATAATATCAACATGTCTGTTCTCTCAGATCCTGCTAACTTGTAATAATCAAAAATCTTCTGGTTTACAAAGTTATGAAACATACTTTTATGCAGGTTTTTTTATTTAACAGAAATGTGTGTTTAAAGTCTTAAGTTATTAGTTATTTGTTGAATCACACTGTAGTTTTTTAAAATAAAATACTGATGACCAACAAACATAATGCCTGTACATTATGATATGTAGTAATATTATGCACATTTCACTATGACGAGAGATTATAAAAAAACGTTACAATGAATAATAGACAGCAGCATTTGTCAAATCCGCAACATTAACAAAAGTTGTCATTCAACTTCAAGTTGTCGTCTAAATTATGTTAACACATATTACTTTTGCTTGCCACAGTGTGTGGGAAATTGCAGTATGGGAAGAATAACATCAGATGTACTGCTTCCCTACTTATACTGTATTTATTTATACTTATACTGAATTAGACTAAAATACCAAATTATGTTTCATAAAATAATAGAATACCAAATTATGTTACATAAAAATAATATATAGTCTGTCAACACACAGTGCAAGAGGTGGAACAGAACTGCTACAAACAAAATGATTTTGTGATTTAGAGGGTTGTGATCACCATGCAAAACCTGTGACACATACGCCACCTAGAGGCTAGAAGAAGATATAAAACAGTATTTAAAACAATAATCACTGCTTGTTTTATAGTTGTCTGCTGTAGTCGATATCATATACAACAACAAATCATATACAAAAACAAACCAAGTGTCTTTGTTATTGTATATTATTTGCTTTTGTAAATGATATTGGCTACAGCAGGCAATCATAAATCAAGCAATCATCAGGTTTTGAATGTATATATTTAGTATACAAATGATTATTGTTTTGAATAAGTGTATGTACCAATCCAGTAGTGTTCAATGGAACTGTCAGCAATGTGCACTTCACTGCCAATGTATATGTTTGTGTGCAGGTCTTCGATCTTTGCCAGCTGGCCTCCAGAACTGATATAAACACAAAACAATTGCTGCAAAATCCATAAACAAAAAGTCACCTCACCAAAGTCAAGATCAAGATTAGCTGAGAATCACATCAGTGAATATGGTGAAATGGTATATATGTACATACCAAAATACTACAACTTAACATACAACTTTTTGCCAAATATTACTTCAGGTTAGTGCATTTCAACGAACTGTTGTCAAACTTACTTGATGCACACAACGTTTGCATCCAGCCATGAGAGTGGTTCTTTGTACACTCTGTCGCAAGTCACCCCTCTGGCCTTCCACCCTACAGAACATATAATACAAATTCAATATTGTTAACCTTGCGACCGCCCAGCAAAATCATTAAAATGTTATGTGTAAATTGACTCTTTATTATAATAAAACTATAGTATCTCTGTTATGTCAGACATTCTTGGTGATATTATTCTTACATCTGAATGTCATCCGAAAATTTTGAAAAATATCAAACACCATCCTCATCTTGCACTCCCAAACAATTACTGAGCAGACATATTCCTTTCCTTTCGCGAGACAAATGTAACCACACATGTTAGCTGTCAAGTAACATAAACATGAATCAAATCAAATCTGTTGAGTACTTTTAATTTTATTAATTTGTTTTTACTTCAGACTATAGCCATATAGGCTATTTTAGGCAGCCCAATCACGTACTGCTACATTTGCTACCTTCACACTCACAGTCACACCCAGGCCACGGCGCGACTGAAAAAATATCACGCTGATAAAACTGTCGATTTTTCACCTCAAAAACAATCCAATCGTTCTAACTATTTGATCTAGTAAAATAACCTCATTCATGACATGAATGCAGTCGGGCATGTTTGTCGAAACATAGACTTGCAACCTGTAATTTTATAGATAATCCTGGCGATCTTTTACTTTCTGAACTAACCATTTCCATGAAAATGCCAATAACCTACGCTAAGGTTACAGCCGCCAAACTTCTCTTCACGTCTTATAAGTTATATGCATAATATTATACACACACACTAGATACAAAATAAAAATCACTTGTATCACTGAAACAAATGAAATTCACAAAACAAACTTGCGCAAAAATTAAATTTGTCTACGATACTTCACACTATAATATTATATAACTATAATGCAGTTTCGGGATTTTTCCACATCGTGATCGACTAATTTTGGCGCGCGCTTGCATATACCTCATTATTTGCGATGCGGCAATATTATGTAATGATGGCTGTAATTGGTTAATCTCATCAGGGTCATATAGGTAGTCGACTCTACACAGTAATTTCACATCCATTCGGCAGATGGCGCTACGGTAGTCGGTATGTTTTAGAACATCCTATACAGTAACTTATTGTTAGAACGTTCTACACTACACTACCATTATTTTATAACGCAGACAGCAGATTAGAAACGAGGTTTGGTGGTTTTGCCCCGCGTGAAATTAAAAGCCTGATCGACTGCG
Organism: Ridgeia piscesae; assembly: GCA_025642075.2. NCBI lineage: Eukaryota > Metazoa > Annelida > Polychaeta > Sabellida > Siboglinidae > Ridgeia > Ridgeia piscesae. Next base: position 134,971 of record JAODUO010001461.1, on the reverse strand, counting down.
CTCGCTGACATTGCCCACCGGCATGAGCGTACAGAGTTGCATAGGCCATTGACAATGGCATTGCCATTGTCGCATTGGCTTACCTTTCGAGCATTCGTACGTCTCTCCCGCTGGAGCCTTCCAGTTGTAGTTGAATACATCAGCAAACGACGGCGCCTGCAAAATATATACTTGTATAAGTAACGTGTTAAGCCGACCTTGCCTAATGATCCTAGTATTTTATAATGTGTGTTACCTACGCGTGCGTGCGTGCGTGCGTGCGTGCGTGCGTGCGTGCGTGCGTGCGTGCGTGCGTGCGTGCGTGCGTGCGTGCGTGCGTGCGTGCGTGCGTGCGTGCGTGCGTGCGTGCGTGCGTGCGTGCGTGCGTGCGTGCGTGCGTGCGTGCGTGCGTGCGTGCGTGCGTGCGTGCGTGCGTGCGTGCGTGCGTGCGTGCGTGCGTGCGTGCGTGCGTGCGTGCGTGCGTGCGTGCGTGCGTGCGTGCGTGCGTGCATGCGTGCTGTTTGATCATACAAGCCCGAAACAAAGTTCACAGTTTGAATATTATATTTATGCCAATGAAATTCACAGAAACATTATAATTTAATTAGTATGCTATAATTTATATTATATAACCAATTCAGTCGTTGCAAATTAAGACCCACATAGCAAGCCTACGTTGGCCCAACTATGGTACCGTTGGCATAACGTTGGCGTTGGATGAACAACCTTGGGTCAATTAACATTGGGCCAACGATGCACAGTCAACATTGTAAGTAAACTGAGTTAATGTTGTTGTTCAGGGAAACAGCTAGAGAGACGGGGAGATAAACAGAAAGGGAGAAAAGGAATGAGGGACAGACATAAATCATATAGACAGGCAGATATAGACAGACTGTCGGACAGACGAACTGACAGATCAATAGGCTGACAGACAAATAGGCCGGCGGGTTTGCAGACGGACGGACGGACGGACGGACGGACGGACGGACGGACGGACGGACGGACGGACGGACGGACGGACGGACGGACGGACGGACGGACGGACGGACGACGGACGGACGGACGGACGGACGGACGGACGGACGGACGGACGGACGGACGGACGGACGGACGGACGGACGGACGGACGGACGGACGGACGGACGGACGGACGGACGGACGGACGGACGGACGGACGGACGGACGGACGGACGGACGGACGGACGGACGGACGGACGGACGGACGGACGGACGGACGGACGGACGGACGGACGGACGGACGGACGGACGGACGGACGGACGGACAGGACGGACGGACGGACGGACGGACGGACGGACGGACGGACGGACGGACGGACGGACGGACGGACGGACGGACGGACGGACAGACGGACTGACGGACGGACGGACGACGGACGGACAGAAGACAGACAGACGGACAGACAGACGGACAACGAGCAAAGACGCAAAAACAAGACACAGGCACAGACACGACCACACGACCACACACACGACACACACAAACGACAACCAAAACACCACCACACCACGACACACACACACACACACAAACAACAACCACCCACAACCACAACAACACACACCAACACCACAACCACACACACACACCACCACCACCACACCACACACACCACCACCACACACCACCACACACACACACACACACACACACACACACACACACACACACACACACACACACACACACACACACACACACACACACACACACACACACACACACACACACACACACACGTATGATCGATCACTGAGTAGTTGCAAATTACAGGACCTACACATATTGCCATATTTATTTATAGCCTGTTGGGTACCAAAGACTTGTTGTTGTGTGGGTTACCTTGGATTGACTTCCATATGACACAGTCACCCCCCCCCCTTGCTTACACTTTGCTGTGACCTGGCATAGATCTAAGATAACGGACGGAAATACACACAGATGAGACATGGAAACTGTGGTTCTGAGCACAGACGAGGGGAGGGATCGGGGAAGAAAAAGGTGTAAGATCTCACCTGGAAGAGTGATGAAGGCAAAAATATATTCGAGGGTATAACATGTTCACGGTCTATTCCGGTCATACTGAGATGAACATGAAGTGCAAGTTATTCAAACAATCTTGCTGCTCATATTATGGAGCCCCACTGTTTGGCACTACCGGGTTCAATTTTGGCATGGTGAAAAGCGGTTGTGTGGGCTAGCACTTTTTACAATCGGTTACGTAACATCACAAGATATCGGATATATTGCCATTGTTGATAATTATAAAGCAAAGGTACTTAAGATTAATTCACAAAGCTTTGAATCATATATGTCACAAGACAGGTTTTACTGTATATTTTAAACGAATGCGACACAAGGTCAGATGTATTTGCACATGACACAGGCCGTGTTGCGAACGAACTGATACACTACGCGTTCTTGTCACAATTACCTACTATGTTAATACATATGGCTCGGTCGCTCCATGTAATATTAGTTTTATTGGTATACCATGTAGATGTAAATTTTACCACAATAAACATTCTCGCATCGTCAGTGTGTGGAGTTTGGTGTTCCCATTACGAACCCTTACACTCTCGCCACTCGATCAAGTTATAACTAACCGGCCGAGTGCCGGGGTCCGTGCTGCTTGCACTGGCTATGGTCTCCACGGTGTTTTGGTTTCAGAGTGTGCTATGACCCCGTTAACAACGACATGCACTGCCGGCGAACCCGCAACCTATACTGAGGCAGCTAACCCTGATACGTCCCTTTCAAAAACTTTTAACGTCAGCCTGTGTATTCGCCCATGGAGAGTGTGGTCGGCTTCCAGCAAAGTGGTGATCGTTTTGTGATTTCAGCCATACACTGCTCGAATTAAATGCTTTAGGATGTGGATGGGTGATTATATATAAGGATTCCAACCAGTGTTGTTGTCTTCAAATTGGGGCGGGTATTTATGCTGTTCCCACGGCGGAATATTAACATAAGAGTTTCAGCGACGAGCAACGATGCATAGCAGATGGATTTTGTAAGGTCTTATCATAATACTCATCTCAGCTAGGCTCTCTGCCATGTTTCAATCGAACAAAGGCGAAGTGTAACGGCTGCTTATAGGGCCTACAGTTGTTTTATTCTTATATCGTTTTGAGCATATACTTATGTGACGGGACAAACGGGACTTATAAATGTGCAGGTTTGCAGGGTGAATTATAATAATAATTATTATAATAAGTTAAAATATAATGTTCGTTGTGTAAAACTAAAAAGTAGAAAATAAAATTGTCTTTAATTGTTTCTTAAATTGTGCTAGATTGCCGTTGTCGCGCATATTCCTTGGGAGTGTGTTCCACAGAATGGATCCTTCAAGGAGTAACACGCATGCAGAGCGCAGCGAACAGAGAAGTGTGTGTGGGAGTGGCAGTGCGGCTAGATACTCTGACGCACCATCGCAATATTGTCGTCATATATATATATATATATATATATATATATATATATATATATATATATACATACATACATACATACATACATACATAGTTTGCCTGGATGCCGGATGGCCCCCACCAATGCAAAATCCTGGCTACGTCACTGCCGCCACTTCGTCAACTTGGTGTGTGACAAGATTATACTTAAATCATGTTACTGATAACATCAAATTCCGCTCCGTGGCCAGTGTTTGTCGTCGACGTCAGACAGATGTATTATACAACAGGCTGGCCTTGTGTGCTATTCTTAGTGGACCGATCTACGTCAGTTCGCAGCTGCGCATTACTTCCTGGTATAGAGGCCCCGGGCCCCGTAGAGAAAATGCAGGTACATTAGCTGCCGGGGCCTCAAACGAATGAGAAAACAAATCCCAGCGTCCAAGTCTCATGTGCGCCCCACTCGAGAAAATACAATTCGAAAGCCCAGAGTTTTTGTATTCTAACTCAGGTGAGAATACAATTCCAGTTCCAGTACCTGTGGCCCTGATCAGAGGAGACAAAACATTCCAAGGCCCTCGGGTCAGATTAAATAATTCCAGGTTTCCGAGCTCCTGCTCAGGTGAACAAATATTATTATTCCGTGGCCGTGTATCTTTCGTGATATTATCGGCGGACCGTCACGCATCAGTAATATTATGAAAAAAGTTAACTTACATCAGACACATCTCAGACACACACGTTCACATCTCAATGAAAGAAAGTTCCTTATTTGCTCTTCCACTGTTGCGCGCAACTCATTCTATAGAACCGTTTACGCTTCAAATAGTCACGTTCTCCGTTGAAGCTAGCACTCTCAGCCATTGGAGATTGTTCGCCGCCGTACCTTCAGAGCCAACGTTCAAAATGTTGAATTTCACATCCTCCAACTTGAGACTCGCCACATTCAAACGGTCTAAACTAAAGACGCACATGAGACTAACGCAGGCATAGCGTGAACACATTCCTTGCATCAGCAGGGAATTTGACGTTGGAATTGACACAATCCATCCAAACTATGCCAAAGATTAGTTTAGCTACAATGACGAATAGGGATATAAACCATTCTGCCACAAAAGTACTCAGACACAATTCAGAAGAGAGTTACTAAACACTCAACGTATTGCAACGGACGCCCAACGTGACTTTTCACGTGCATAATCATAACCTACCCTAGGATTATAACCCACTAATGCAACGAACGCAACGTGATTGTGGACGTTTTAGGAGGTTCCTACAAAACCTCTCCAAGCAAGCTCTTTGGTGATTTTTGCAAACGCGCATACGTTTGTTATCGTGTTATCATACGGACAATTTACAGTCAGTCGGGTAGTATTTACAAATATCATCTCAGGTAGACACACACACACACACACACACACACACACACACACACACACACACACACACACACACACACACACACACACACACACACACACACACACACACACACACACACACACACACACACACACACACACACACACACACACACACACACACACACACACACACACACACACACACACACACACACACACACACACACACACACACACACACACACACACACACACACACACACACACACACACACACACACACACACACACACACACACACACACACACACACACACACACATGCGTGCCTATATAAAAGTTCTCCTCCAATCTTGCTCGGCTGATAAGTTCGTGGAAATTCACAATCACCTTAGACCAAAATAACACGAATCCATTCATAAGGACCGTTCTATAAGATTGAATGAATGGACGTGATCAGATAGGCCTCCTGTAGCAGGTGTCCATGTATGACTGTTCTATTCAAGCAGGGAACCTTTGAATTCTGTGGAATTCTATTCGAATTCGAAATGTTTATATGACTTGCATTGCGTGTACTTTTTTATTTGTTTTTATTTTCCACTTGGATATAAACAATCAGTCAAATTAAAAATCGGAATCAAGTAAGTGACTTTTAGATTAGCGCGACAACATATTTGATGGTTTACCAGCAATGCGCTGCACTGCTCGGCACAACTGTGATTTTCGCCTCAGATCGTTAATGTATACCTGGCAGATATATACTGAACTAGAAACAAACAATGAAATGAGAAAAAAAACTAAAGGTATTTTTATCTAGTGCATTATCCAGTCCTTAGGACTGCTCAAAGCGCTTTTACACTTTACTTCCCCGGCAGACCTGTTCAATCAAATACCATCTCAACTTCTCTGGGAAGCATCCAGCCACATGCTACAATTAATGTGCGAAGGCTGCTCGTACACATATCCACCACTGTCTATGGCCAGGTACTCATTTATACAGCTGAGTGAATAACAGCAATGTAGAGTTAAAAATGTGCCCAAAGTTTTAACACCGCAGCACAGGATCCGAACCCGGGTTCTCTTAGTCCAGAGTCCGAAGCTCTATCCCTGAGCAATTGCGCTCTACAAATGCACACTGTAGGTTGTTGCGATAATTCTATTGGTTAAATAATCTTAACCATACAAATTATGTTGGCCCTTACTAGTTCTTAATACAGAACAGGGTTCCTATTAAGTTAAGAATGTCGTTTGAACAACAAATAGAAAGATATGTAATTATCACCAGAGAGAGAGAGAGTTCATAAGGCCGCTACAGCTTAGATGTAATCGCGCAAATTTATTGATGGCTGCGTCTCCGTTCACTATAACGACATAATGGATACATTGTGACACAGTACTATCGCTGCTCCCCTGTCGTAGGCTTCACGACTACCGAGACACAAGCGGTTCTTTCTAGTGACGTTTCTATGTGTGTAATGCGGAAGAATGTTCCCATGAGTGACGGCAATTGTTGCGTCGTTTTGAACGCCACAGTTCCGAATCCGAACGTGTCAATCAAACGTGTAATTTGGCTTACAATTATGTGGACTGAACAGGTCGTCTTTGTACCTGGCAACAGGTGTCTACATAGTTCCAATGCCTTCCAGTGTTGGTGCAACATTCATATATGAATCGTTAGTTGGCCATTAGCTGTACGCCAATAAAAACGAGTTGTTGTTGGCCATTTGTTACAAAGCCACGTGCAAATATAGGTCAACATCTTGGCCCCAGGTTATCAAACCATATTCAGTACTCCGTGCTCAAATTATATGCTCAAACCTCGCTTTCACACCGTGCTCATACTCACGGAGGTCACCACACTTTATGCTCTAGGCGGCGTGCTCGGTTGAGTACTTAATCAAGACGTTTTATAACCACCGTGAGCACGGATTCTCCGTTGAGCATGAGATCTGAGTCTGAACACGGAGTTCAGCATGACCACCGAGTACGGTTTTATAATCTCGGGCCCTGATGTCAATATAATAAAAAGTAGGCCTACCTCAGTACTGTTTCAATCTAACTCTAACCAAATGACGTAGCGTAACTTTCAGCCCACCACTAACCCATTTTGCACGTTAGACCAATCATAAAAGGGAAGTAGTAGCCCTACGTTGAGGGGTTGCAGGACGCTTCTTCCCATAAGGTTCATAAGTCACTCGGTGCTGGCTGGAGTCTAGCTTACAGCATACATCTTATTAGTAACAAGAGGGTGGTAATGAATACGACATGGATACGTTCTTACGTTTGAAGGGCCATGCTGATTTGACTGGCTGTGTTAATGAGGTCCATTGTGGTGGTGGTTACACTGACCTACACTCACTCTACTGTGCATCTCCTTCATGCAAATAGTTGTCACAAACACGGGGCTTGACCAGTTCTGGTATAGCGTGTTCTTGGAAATGTTCAATGCATTTTATTCTTCTCTCCCTGGCAGATAGGTCTATGTTCATCCTCACAAGGCAGATAGGTCTATGTTCATCCTCACAAGGCAGATAGGTCTATGTTCATCCTCACAAGGCAGATAGATCTATGTTCATCCTCCCAAGGCAGATAGGTCTATGTTCATCCTCACAAGGCAGATAGGTCTGTGTTCATCCTCACAAGGCAGATAGGTCTATGTTCATCCTCCCAAGGCAGATAGGTCTATGTTCATCCTCACAAGGCAGATATGTCTATGTTCATCCTCACAAGGCAGATAGGTCTATGTTCATCCTCACGAGGCAGATAGGTCTATGTTCATCCTCACGAGGGAGATAGGTCTATGTTCATCCTCACAAGGCAGATAGGTCTATGTTCATCTCGCCAAGGCAGATAGGTCTATGTTCATCCTCACAAGGCAGATAGGTCTATGTTCATCCTCACAAGGCAGATATGTCTATGTTCATCCTCACAAGGCAGATAGGTCTATGTTCATCTTCCCAAAGGCAGATAGGTCTGGTGTTCATCCTCACAAGGCAGATAGGTATGTGACATGATACGTTCATCCTCACAAGGCAGATAGGTCTATGTTCATCCTCACAAGGCAGATAGGCCTATGTTCATCCTCAGCAAATAGTTTCACAAGGCAGATAGGTCTATGTTCATCCTCCCAAGGCAGATAGGTCTATGTTCATCCTCACAAGGCAGATAGGTCTATGTTCATCCTCACAAGGCAGATAGGTCTGTGTTCATCCTCACAAGGCAGATAGGTCTATGTTCATCCTCACAAGGCAGATAGGTCTATGTTCATCCTCACAAGGCAGATAGGTCTATGTTCATCCTCACAAGGCAGATAGGTCTATGTTCATCCTCACAAGGCAGATAGGTCTATGTTCATCCTCACAAGGCAGATAGGTCTATGTTCATCCTCACGAGGCAGATATGTCTATGTTCATCTTCACAAGGCAGATAGGTCTATGTTCATCCTCACAAGGCAGATAGGTCTATGTTCATCCTCACAAGGCAGATAGGTCTATGTTCATCCTCACAAGGCAGATAGGTCTGTGTTCATCCTCACAAGGCAGATAGGTCTGTGTTCATCCTCACAAGGCAGATAGGTCTGTGTTCATCCTCACAAGGCAGATAGGTCTGTGTTCATCCTCACAAGGCAGATAGGTCTGTGTTCATCCTCACAAGGCAGATAGGCCTATGTTCATCCTCACAAGGCAGATATGTCTATGTTCGTCCTCACAAGGCAGATAGGTCTGTGTTCATCCTCACAAGGCAGATAGGTCTATGTTCATCCTCACAAGGCAGATAGGTCTATGTTCATCCTCACAAGCAAGGGGTCGTTGAGCTATGTTATTACCCCTACCCATCGCTTCCCTAAAGCTGGGGTTGAGCGGAGTCGAACTATATAGTTATAGCAAATGACTTCGCCAGTCGCTACTGCGTCAGCCAGGGGAACAGCGCAAATACTCGCCGAAATAAAATCGGACACACAGCTGGTGGGAATCCAATCACATCCTAAATATTGCATGTAACACGAGCAGCTTATGGTTGAAATCACCCAAAATATTGTATCACATGACCAGAGGCCGACCACACTTTTCGTGGGCGATTTCATTGGCTGACGTTAAAAGAAGATTTTTTATAGGGATGTGCCAGGGGTAGAGAAGAACTGGGCATCAGCCACAGCGACCCCTGGCGTGCGAGGATGGATCTACTGAATCAAACGACATCTCAACTTTTCTAGGAAACATTCAGCCATGCAGTAAACATGTTGTACACAAATATCTATCATTGTCTATAGCCAAATGCTTATTCACACAGTCCAATGAGCCAACTAGAGCAACTTGGAACACACAAACTAGCCTATGTTGGCCTCCGCTACATGAGGATTTAAACCCACGTTCTCTCGGTCGAGACGTCGACCTTCACGTACGCTCTCAAAAACGACAGACTGCACCTAAAGTGCACCCGTTTCATAAAAATTGGAGGGCTAGTCGTATCTTCAGCTTCCCACCAACATGTTGTGGGGTTCATACCACCAACTACCCCGACGACTGTGAAAAGGAAACGTGTTACCCTGACACGGATCAACACGGATATGAAGTTCCTGAAAACGTTAACGGATCCAGTTTCCTCGCACGCCTGGAAACCAATTTGAATTACGAAATATCTGCATTTCCTGCGTCTAAATGAAAGGTCAATGAAAACTAATTAAGTTTTAACCACTAATTTTCTTCTTCTTATGTTCAACTCAAAAGTTTAACAACCACGCGAAATGTTAATGTCAAGAGCATTATTGAGCCTGACCAACAATTGAGCTATTCTACCCACGTGCCCAAACCTCTATTGCGAATGGGCGCTGTGGTGGCAGCAACTGTAACAAATGTTGACGCAAACGTTACAACATACCTTTTCGGCAGAAACCAGAAGTAGACCAGAGAATGCAATAAACACAAGGATCTGTAAACCCGGTGACCATCCGCTGGAACCCGCCATCACGGCCGACGAAATGTCCGTCCGTCGGAACCTACAGTGCAGGACCTACTACGGCTACCACCAGCTGTTAACGCGTCGCAGAAGGGCAAGATTCCTCGGGCAGATTACATTTAGCGCCACAGATCCGGAAGCTCAAAATTAACGAGGCGTCGTGTTACGTCGACACGCGTGACTGCTTCCACGCTACCCCAGCGTTCCGGTTGAATGGTAACAACAACAAAATAGTATGTGTCAGGCGTGAAGTTGGAACATTTACTAATATTGTATACAAATGTAACGCTAGGTGCATGTGCAAAGGCATTTTGTTTACTTTTTAATTATGCTGGTTGAACATCGTGCAAACGTTGCGTTTAACCCACGACCGCGCAGATTCACAAAGTTCAACCAACAATACATTGTAAATAAACAATAAGCACAGTTCCTATCAATATCCAATGACACGTTTGTTTTGGATTTGTATCCTTACGGTGATATAAAAATAAATTCATTCCGCGAATGCAATTTCATACCCGCATAGAGCCGCCGTGTTAAAGATATTCTTTATTCGTCCGTACTATTCCGTCGTCTTTATTCATATATCATAATATATATAATATATATCATAGTCTAGTATATCATATACTACTACTCCATCCTATTCCGTCCTCGTCCTCTCCCCCCTCCTCTCCTCCTCCTCTCTCTCCTCTCCTCTCTCCTCCGTCTCCGTCTCCTCTCCTCCGTCCTCTCTCCTCTCCCTCTCCTCCCCCTCCCTCCGTCCTCCTGTCCCCCTGTCTCCTGTCTCTGTCTCTGTCTCTGTCTCTGTCTCTCGTCTCTGTCTCTGTCCTCTGTTCTGCTCTCTGCTCTCGCTCTCTGCTCTCGCTCTCGCTCTCTGCTCTCGTCTTCTTCTCCTCCTCCCTCCCTCTCCCTCCCTCCCCCCTCCTCCCCCTCTCTCCCTCCTTCTGTTCTTTGTCTCCCCCCTCTCTCCTCTCCTCTCTCCCTCTCCCTCTCCTCCTCCCTCTCCGTTCCCTCCGCTCTCTGCCTCTCCTGCTCTCCCTCTGCCTGCCTCCGGCCTCCGCCTCCTTCCCTCTCCTGCCTTCCGCCTCCGCCTCCGCCTCCGCCTCCGCCTCCGCCTCCGCCTCCGCCTCCGCCTCCGCCTCCGCCTCCCCTCCCCTCTGCCTCTGCCTCTGCCCTCTGCCTCTGCCTCTGCCTCTGCCTCTGCCTCTGCCCTCCTGCCCTCTGCCTCCTGCCTCCTGCCTCCTCCCTCCTCCTTCCTCTCCCCCTCTCTGCCCTCTCCTCTTCTCCCTCCCTCCTCCTCCTGCCCTCTGCCTCTCCCTCTTCCCCTCCCTCTCCCTCTCCCTCTCCCTCTCCCTCTCCCTCTCCCTCTCTCTCCCAATCCACCTCGATTGTTCTTCTGTATAATAATCAGTTTTTCGATGTGCGGCCTCTGGATCGTAAAAATAGAATCATCCACATGATTATAGTGGCGCCACACAGTGACGTTATTGTGAACACGTGAACTCTACGCCTATGCACAGAAAGGTCGGTTTGGCGACAATGTTCTGAAAAAGACCGACTAATTGTGTGAGGCCAATGTAATGGCAATGTGTCAGCTAACAGAATGTTGCCGCGAGTGCTGGCAATAATTAGAACCTGTCGCCCTAGCTTAATTTCTCTTTTTTGCCATGCAATTCACTACCCCATTATAAAATTGTAACTAAAGAAAAAAAAGTGAACAAAACAGGGGAACAATAGAATCGGGTTACTATTACTAAATTTTTTTTATACAAAACGAAATATATATTATGTATGTACTGATCCAGTTGTCAATGAAACAAAACTAATAGAGATTAAACACGTACCCTCTGTTTTTGATTTTTTTTTGAATTGAATTGAACTTTATTCACTCTAAAAATAACGTGGTACATATAGAACATGCATAACACTACATATCAATAATTAGAAGTTGATAATAATTACCCAGCTAGACTACTATATCGATCCGTGTAAAATTACATTTTTACAAGTTCATGAATAACACTAGGTTAAAATCTAGATAGTGGCGCTACATGCGGCTAATATAGGCGCTAATATAATGATACAAAAACAAGCCGATAGATGGCGCAATTTATAATCTAATGGCGGCCATAACAGAAAGCGAGATTGTTTACGCTATAATTTCTAACATACCGTTTAGATACCATTCGTCCGACTTACGTAATTATTTTTCACAAAGTATTGAAGCAGGTAGTTTTGGCTGCTTTCATTTCCGACATCGACCGGAAGCGAAAGAAAATACCGGGGCAACGACTTCTTCAATAAACGTCCAAAAGACAACATGTTGCGTTGTACGAACGACAACATCGAAGCTCAACGAACTCATTAAGTCGTACCACAGGAAACATTGGCATGACGAGAATGGTGACTCTGTGCGAAGTTTGTGTTTAGTCGCGAAGATAAAAATATCCGAGAAAAACGGTAACTAGGCGTTATGATTATCGGCTTCACAATTATAAACTAAAGCCTTCGACTTCATATAAATAATTAATTAGTAATAAATAATATTATTATTCCACTTCTCGGGTCCATGCTCTTGGCTGTGCAGACTCTGAGACTGAGCTCCAGGAAGAACAACATCTGCAGTGACGACAGTACTGGCAGATATTGTTCAAGCAAGATTGCCCTACTTCTACCCGATGACGATGTTCTTACTCTTTCCAAATGCCCTACCTGCTCTACCCTATCACTCTTACAGTCTTACCATAGCAAAGATATTTTAAACGAAGTGTCTACGTGTACGTGAGCCGTATCTTTAGACCCGTGGCCTAACCGTACTTGAGGATACGCGCGTATCCTGTTTTTCAATTCTGCGCAAGCATGCTGCGTCCGTCGCATCGGTACGGCGGAATTACATGCGGGAGCGATTTATTTCGACATTGTTAGATTTACTGATTGCCATAGGGCTATATATATGTCAACTTGCGAAAAAAATAACACTCACAAAATCTCACGTATATTTAGAACTGAGTGCCAAAACAGTTTCCGTTCGTACGTACATCAACATGCATGCGCGGAAAAAACTCACATACTTTTATATTTGTTTGCTAAAGATACGGCAGGCACGCCCGAAAAAATCACCTAGGCCTACTTTTAGATCTGAGTGCTAAAGATACGGCACTAGAGCTTATGTATATAAACATGCATGTGCGGGAAACTTTTGGAACTGACAGCTACCCCCTGGTACTAAAGATAAGGCTCACGTATAGAAATCATGCGCATGCACATATCGAATGCCGTACCTTAGATAAACGATGCTAAAAATACAGATCACGTAACCGAAAATAAAAGCATGCACAGTATGAATGCCGTAATTTTAGACGGGCGGTCTAAACATATGGCTCACGTACGCGTAGCCATCTGCCTATTTTAAAAGTGCCCTGTCTTCATAACATCCACATTTATGCCATAATCACCGATGTTGAGGAAAAAGGAGAAATGTACAGGTTGTCCTACTGAGACTGAGTCACTAAATCAACTGGGTAATTGCCCAAAACGTACTAATGCAAATAAAACCCTATGGAAGTACATATTAGGTGGAAGCTGTTAATAATGTGCTCCAGTTAGGTAATAGATTGTCCTTGGATTAGGCTAAGCAAGATCAGGCCTTTGTGATAACACCCAACAGAGAGCCAGTGACATAACTCATAATTTTTTTCAATTTACCAAGTTGATGTTACACTCCTTGATAAATTCCTGCTATTTATGGCAGCAGAGTATAAACATTGTTTCAAACTAAGTGTTCAGGCAAACTTTTGGTCTCTAGCGTTCAGTTTATTTACATCACCAAAACTGTTGTTGCAGTGTTATCAGCCCTACCCTACAAGACGAGGAAGGAACGAAAGGTGATACCGGAGGACAGGGTGGAGTTTACTAGGCAAGACCTGGAGAAGTTACCCGAGCTCCACCCTCCGAGTGTGATGCCCCATGGAAATGTAGGCACCCCCACCCGCACTTTTCTGGCCCTCATCAGAGACTGCAAGCTACCCCCTGGCATCATCAACAAGTTGAAGTTGACTTTTCCTGCCACGAGGTCCAGTCGTATGTATGGGTGTGTGCCCTATGATTACGGTGGACAGGTTGTAGCTGTCTCGGACACAGACCATGAGACCGTTGTCACGGCAACAGGACACACGATTGAATCTGAACAGGAGGTTACTTTTTCACGCAAAGGAGAGAAGTTATCGGCTTCAAAACAAACATCTGAAGAAATGAAATGGACAGAGAAGGTCGATGATGAACCAGAAGAGGCGAACAAGGAAGAGACAGACTCAGAGGAGGTAACTTGTATACGTCTAAACATTCCCTATGATAATTGTAAACACTGGCAATAATTTAATGTAATCTGTATCTATCAGCTTTTTTTGCCATAAATCATAATATATCTTTGGTTAGTCAGGTTATTATATTGGTTGTGTTCGTGATTAAAACAAAATAACCACTTGTAACACTTATCTGCCAACAATTTTTTTCTGTAGATTTGATGATGTAATATAACAGTGGTCACATAGCTGGTGTATTAAATACAGTTGTGTTACTTTTGATTGTAAACAAATCTCACCATAAATTCTAAGTCAAAAAAAAGGTCAAAGTCAAAAATAATGTATGTACCATATTACAGTGTACTCTGATTGTTACTATGTTTAGTAATTATGACATTTTGGATAACTTAAAAGGTTGTCATAATTATATAGCAGTAATTAGGAATGTAAGATGTGTTGATATGTTTAAGAGAACTTGTAACTCACTTAGTCATATTGTCAGGTCCAATTTGTTGAACCCTACTTAATTTATTGTCATTAAAAAAATTTATTCCAATTCCCCAAGTCACAAGAAAATAAATTCCAACTAAAACAATGTATTCCAGTTCTGACTTACCAAATTCTAAGGAGAAATTCCATTCTTGTGCCTTTAACACAATTTATTATAGACTGGAAAATGTGCACTTGTAGTGATATTTAATATTATATTGAAAAGTTCACTGTTTGTTCATTCAGTATCAGTCAAATAATTCACCTTTATTCCAGGCTTGTGTCTGACTCTGAGTCATGAACACTGCGATAAATTATATTCTCTGTAAAAAACTTGTTTTAAACTTTCCATTTCCTTAATTGGAATTGATTTGGTCGAATGTCAGTTCCAGTCAGTCCCTACAAAAAGGTGTGTTAGTGTAGATGTGTAGGAGAGTGTGTTAGTAAGAGTGTGTTGTGTCAGGACTGTGAGGACTGGGAGAGACATGAGGCTCTTCACGATGATGTCACGAACAAGGAGAGAAACAAGGAGCGACTGTTTGAGACGGAGCTCGAGGTGGTGTGGGAGAAGGGAGGAAGTGGACTTGTCTTCTACACCGACGCACAGTACTGGGATGAGAAGGAAGGAGGTGGGTGTTGGGAGAGGAAGGAGGTGGTGTGGGGGAAGGAGGTGGATGTGGGGGAGTAGGAGATGGATGGGGGGAAGGATGAGGGGGTTGGAGGGAGATGGATGAAGGAAAGGAGGGAGATTGATGGAAAGGAGATGGGTGTGGGGGAAGGAAGAAGGTGGATATGGGAGAGGAATGAGGTGGATGGAGGCAGGAAGGAGATGGATGAGGGTGTAGGTTGGGGAGGGAGATGGATGAGGGGGAAGGAGGGAAGTGGATTAGGGGGAAGGAGGGAGATGGATGAGGAGGGAGGGAAATGGATGAGGGAAGGAAAGAGTGGACATATGGATTTGAAATAGTATTACTTCATTAAATTTATACACTACCAATAATCACGTAGTGCTTAATATGATTACATGGATGTTTTTTAAAGCTGGTGATTATAATTTCTTAAAGACACAATTTTCTTGAGTCATTACCAATAAAACCTTGAGAAAAAATAACTAAAATTGAGTACATAGTAACTACATACATTAATTTGTGTTATTGTGTGAACTAGAATATGCACATATCATGCAGAAATTAAGAAAAAACTTCACCTGTAACGTTATATCACACTTATAAATATATATATATAAATCAAACCTCCTGAGACTCACAGCAGTACTTCAAGTCACCACAATGGTCACCCAGCAGGACATGTTTTGGCGCTTTCACTCTGACTTTGATGATGACCTTGAATGTTTGCAGACTTTGACGAGCGTACGGCGGATGACTGGGACGTTGACATGAGTGTTTACTACGAACCTGGGGCTGGGGACAAAGACGCGCGAGACTTTGTGGCGATGAGGGAGGAGGCGATGCTCCGCAGTGGGCAGAAGGAACCTGTCATGGAGAAAGGATGCATTGGCCAGTTCGAAAAGTTCTCCAAGGTTAGCCTCGTACTCAGCCTGGCTGTGTACTTGCTACTCATGGCCTTCTTCTGTGTATTTAACAGTTTATTTATTGTATCGTTCAGTCACGTCTGCTATAGGAAAATGGACGCTTTTTGTAACTTTTTAGTTTTGTTAATATTGATCAACATAATATAATATTTACTAATGTTGATAAGGTAATTTCTTTTGCACTGAAATCCTCGAAAACCCAGCTTAGATTCGCATCACAACAGCATTAGTTAATCACAGAATCAATAATAAACATTCCAGTGGTCAACAAATAGTTGGATAGATATGCAGATAAGTTAAGATGGGAAAGCAAGGTCATTTTTTAAATGACAGCAATGACAATTTTTTAATATTTTTGTAATTATCTAACACTAAGATGAACGATATTACAAAGAACCACTATAGAAAATGAAAAATCCTAGTTCCAATATTGGTGTTAATTGTAAGAGCAAGTAGTTAAACTAGAATTAGGTGGTTGCAGCCAGATAGACCTGTTTACTTATGTACCGATAATAGGCAGACCATCCCATTTTATTTGCTTTCGTGTATTTTCATGCTACTATTTCTATAGTTTTATTGCAAACTCTCACCTCAGTACATTTAGCCTGTTGCAAATCTGGTTTATTTATGTTTATATTTTAGTATGTGAACTATATGCATGTCTACTACTGATATGATCAAAAAAGTAATTACACAGATCATTAGTTAGACTAATTTGCAAGTGTTCATTGCCTTTTCTATAGCTTGCAGAGCCAGGCCATTTGCCATTGGTTTGCCCAATTTTGAATTGCATACATTGCCTAATGATGTCAGCAAAACTAAATCGAGGATTGATACAAATATAGTAAAGTGTCATGTCACATTTATATGGATACGTTTAAGCTGCCATGAAATAAATCAGAGCTAAAACAAGCCCTTTAAATGATCTTGCAATGCATCTTGGTGGAAAGTTTGACGTCGTGTTTGTTATGTCACAGGGCATTGGGCGCAGAGTTCTGACGAGGCAGGGTTGGAGAGAGGGACGTGGGTTGGGCCCAAGGCATGCTGGGATGGCTGAAGCTCTGGAAAACGATGGTCAGACAAGTAAAGACAAGAAAGGTCTTGGGTGAGCAGACATTCCCCTGTATCACTGGGACCATGGACACATGACACATTGTAAAACTTCAACTGCATCTCAATCCAGTTGAACTGTTTGGTTATCGCATTCATGGGCAAAGTTGTAATTACATGATTTGTAATTAACTGCGAGTGCTATGTAAGTCCAGTTTTATGACATAGTAATAATTTAAAGTAATAAAAATCTTAGCATTGGGGGGGAAGTGAAGTTGAACTTTGTTTAAGCATTGTAAACTGTGAAGACAAAAGTACCTGTTTCACACATAAAAAATTTTTTTTTAAACTTTATGGGGAAGTTGTTTTCTTGTCTGTTCATGTACTGCTTACAACCAGTCCTTTGTGCGACTGTACTTTGTGCTTATGAGAATGACATATAACAACTGATGCACAGTTAAATATATTTTATTCAGACATATCGCAGGTAGTTGCTATGCACGTTAGTCAAACCAGTTCCTTCGTATTTAAATAGTATCACCGCAGCTCACCAGCACACATTGACAGTGCGTCATTACACCCGTCCCTTGGTGCCTTGCAGCTACCACGGCGAGAAGCTCCAGCGATACGGCCACGCGCCGAAGAAGCGACGGACCGACGAGGCGATCATCTCGACCATCTACGACGACGAGTCGTACACAGACCCACCGAAGACACTTCTCCGTAGGCGGGAGCCACACCACATCAAGCACAGACCTCGCACCGCGTTTGTGACGGCCAAGTTGACAAAATCCTAGCGGAATGTTCTATGTATATATTTTTGTATGATATACTTTTTGTATATAATTTAATAATTGCTGTTAAGACAGACGTATTACCAAAGGGTGTGCACAATGCGCAACAGGATTTAAGAGTGCGGGATGTTGTTATCATGATGATATGATGGCGAAATTAAACATGCTGTTGGAATGGAAATAAAACTGCCATAATTATATTGTTATTGTTTAAGCGGTTACTTCCACCAAGTGGTGTTTGCTGCCTCCACAGAAACGTCGCATGCAAATGCATTTCATTTATATTTTACAGTGTTAACTAGTTCTACCCGCACAACACCTACACGTCTTGCTAGACGGTTTGTATGACAGACATTGGGTGGCAGTCAATATGTATGGCTGTTACAATTGCCGGCGGACGATTTGTATGACAGATACAGGTGGCGGTTGACGTTTTGTATGATATATATATATATATATATTTATATTATATATTTTTGTTCATACGTTAATATGTGGCGTCGGCGGCCTGTGTCGTGTCATAAAGAGATCGTCCGGGACTGCTTAATGATACAGATGGCAAATTTTTATTATTCATATACAAAATACTGTTAATAGTATATATATAATATATATATTGTGGACGTCTATTTATTACAACGAATATGATACGTTACAGCACAGCCAGTGGTTCGGGTCACAGACGACACAAGTCTCTCTCTCCTCTCGCTCTTTCATCTCTCTCAACACCTCCCGTGGGTCGTGTATGGAGACACACAAACTAGGCGTCCTTCTTGCATCGGTTGGTGCATGGCTTCACTTGGTCGTGACAGATTGTGGGTGTGTTGTCACTTGGTGGTGACCGTTGGTGCGTTGTCACTTAGTGGTGACAATTGGTGTATTGTCACTTGGCGTTGACAGTTGGTGGTGAGAAGTTGATACGTTGTGTTGCATTGACTCGTGTGCTGGCGGTGAACCGGATGTGACGTCGGACGGCGTCAGTTCTTGCTCTGCTTCCGTTCGTGTTGGATTTGTTGTATCCGATCCAGCCTGGCCGCTTCACACGCCTACAACAGGAGCTCGGTGAGAAATATGACTCAACTGACCTCTTTGTGGGAACAAATCGTAGTAATAAATCCTACACGTGGGTCCTTGCAAATGACTTCAAATTCGCACAAAACACGCTTTGCTTCGGACTCGATTTCGCAAAAGCCGAGCATGTCTAAAATTTGATGATTCGCAGGTCGACATAATCGATGTAGTTTTTATGAGTTTGTCTTAGAAGTACAAGGGTTGTACAATTATTAATTTCTAACACGAATGTAAGATTCGCGGATAGATCGACGACAGTGTAAGATGTGCAGTTAACGACAACGATTCATGCAAACGGTGCACAGACTCAAAACAAAATACTTCCATGCCGAAATGACAGAACATAGACATCGGTTTTAACAAATTCGACTCAGTTTACACACGTACGCAATCAGAGGATAGACACTTATCGCCCTTTGCTGGACATTCCCAAAGATTTGGACCCACCCTCTTGAGTCACGTGGGGTGATATGGGTCAACTGAACATACGTACGGGAGTTTGGTCAGTGGTCCCGGGTAGGTCTTGAATGCGGGACTTGTCAGAGCGCAATCCCTCGTAACAATTACCTGTCCACCTGTCATCCAATGCACTAGCTACCGGTGTTAATATGGTTGGCTCATGAGCCTAAAACGGAAAGGTCGAAAGATGAATGGCCAGCGCCAACGAAGGTCACGTGCCGGGACCGGATAGTGTGAACAGAGTGGTCAATCTGGGAGGGTACGTGTTTTCAGCTCACGGGGTGTTGGGTTATGTCTAGGTCTGCACACTAGCCCTAGCCTCGGTTACCCAGGCTCCGTGAAGTGACAGCACTTTTAAGCCCCTCAACTGTCTTCTCGGCGTACTTCCGCAGCCGACCGACAGTCGGTTAAGCGAGACTAGCTTAACCCCAAATAGTTTTGAAGGTAGCTGAAGAAAAAATTAGCCACTCGATATATATCGTACCCAGTACATTTCGGTGCACGTGCCGTTTGAGGTTTTTGGAGGAGGTTCAGCTATCTTTGACGAGTCTCCAGTGGACGCAAATGTATGGTTTTGAAAAGCCACAAAGCGTGAACGCGGCTGGAAAATCGCCTTCAATACCCCCTTCAGACTTCCGATGTCACGTGATCCGAACCGACGGCGGATATGCTAAAATTACAGCGGCAACACATTTCAGCAGACTCCATACTCTCCCCATCTCCTACGACGCCGTGATCCTCTCTGACACCGGAGACGAGAGACGAAGCCCGACTCGGCGTCCTCGTCCTAGTGTTAATTCTGCTTCGATGCTCGTGCCCATGTCTGTATACTTCAGCAAACAGTCAACGCGTTTGTGTTCACAGTCCCCTGACGTGGCCGGAGATGGCTGTATGTTGTTCACGATCGACGAGAGGATATTGAATATCTTCCATGAATCCGTTACGGGTACTGTTGGCTATTCTGTTATTGTTGATAACCTATGTTTATTACTACTACTACTACTACTACTACTACTACACACCACACTACTATGCTAGTAGCGATAGATGTGTAGTATAGATATAGTATATATAGTAGTGTGTAATAGCGAGTTCTACACTAGAAGACGCTTACACCAAAGAAAAAACAATGCTGCGATACACCTGCAAATATCAATCGAGACAGATAAACGACGTCGTCATCTGACCGTGACGTCATACCTAAGCAACAGGCAGGATGTCTCAAGAAGAACAAATATTCAACAAGCTTTACCAACAACAGCGACAATGAAAGCAAGAAGATGCTACGACATCAGTTGAAACTGTGAGTTGCCGACTTGCCGTGTCAAACCCTAACCATGATGTCGACAAACTCAGTTGTTCGAATCATTAATTATGCACAATCTTAAAAGGTTTGAATTTTATCAAAATTCTTTGATACTATACAATAGCCTTTATGTCAACATAGTAAAACCAAACAACTTGCAACAGTAAATAGTAATGTCCATTAACAGCATGCAGGTCGGTGAACCGCGTTTCCTTTTTCGTGTCCTCTTTATCCCCGTTTTCTCGCTCAGTGTTATTATTACCTTGATGGTGGCCATGACATAATATGGTTGTAATAATAACAATACGATAGGTTCTGTTACACCAAATTCCTTGGAAACCTAGTCAAAATTTATCTCGGAACCAATAAACAATTCCAGTTGTCAACAGAAGCAATGGTGGATAGGCATGGTTGCAAACAGTAGTAGTAGCAATAGCAATAGCAATAGCTACTACTACTACTAGTAGTAGTAATATTAGTAGTAGTAGTAGTAGTGTAGTAGTAGTAGTAGTAGTAGTAGTAGTAGTAGTAGTAGTAGTAGTAGTAGTAGTAGTAGTAGTAGTAGTAGTAAATAGCGAGTTCTACACTAGAAGAGGCTTACACCAAAGAAAAAACAATGCTGCGATACACCTGCAAATATCAATCGAGACAGATAAACGACGTCGTCATCCAACCGTGACGTCATACGTCTTGAAGGCAGCTTGAGAAGACGAAAACCTAAGCAACAGGCAGGATGTCTCAAGAAGAACAAATATTCAACATGCTTTACCAACAACAGCGACAATGAAAGCAAGAAGATGCTACGACATCAGTTCAAACTGTGAGTTGCCGACTTGCCGTGTCAAACCCTAACCACGATGTCGACAAACTCAGTTGTTCGAATTATTAATTATGCACAACCTTAAAAGGTTTAAATTTTATCAACATTCTTTGATACTATACAATAGCCTTTATGTCAACATAGTAAAACCAAACAACTTGCAACAGTAAATAGTAATATCCATTAATAATAAATGTTCGTTTTAGCAGTGAGTTTATTATGTGAATACATCATAATGACGTCACGGGAGAATCGAGACCCAGTAAATAAAAGATTTCATTTATTTGTTCACTTCACGACAATGTCAACGATAGACTTAATTACCGTAGTATGAAACGGGCATTTACTAAAAACGTTATACGTGAATGTTTTTGTTTCTCGTGCAGAAAATAGGAAGATATGATACACTTCTAGTAACCCTATGAACTGTATCCAATCAATCCTGTATTTGTTACGTTCTATCCACCCTCCCTTCCATGTAGATTTATCTCTGATCTCACCCAACCACCGTCTCTTGTGTCGTTTCGCTCGCTACCGCGTGCCTTCACTCGTCCCATTATTATTAGCCTTTGCAATTTGTCGTCTTTTACACGCGTGATGGAGACTAGTCTCGCTTAATTGACTGTCGGTCGGCTGCGGAACTACGCCGAGAAGACAGTCTGGTGCGGCTTTTTAATATTATCCGTGTGGGACTAAACAATGCGGCCATCTCATGGATACTGTTTAATCCTGCCGTAATTCCTATTTCATAAATAACTGGAAATTTGTATTTCTATTTATTTTTGTGTTAGTAGTTTAATTTTGAATAGTTGTTATAATACAACATAATTATCTGATTAAAGAAGTATCGTTATTTAATTTGTTATTTCAAATTCGGCCTGAGAACCAATCAGCGTCTCTACCCTAATCTGGGGTAAGGCCACCCTGCCGGTTACATCTGCAACCCATTAATTCCCCAGGCAGAGTTGAGGGGTTAAAAGTGCTGCCACCTTACGGAGCCTGGGTAACCGAGACTAGATGGAGACCTCCCAAAGTACGACAGCGCACGCTTTGGAGCAAACAAACAAAGAGACCGATAAAACATAAGACCAAGGATCTTATAGCTTCACTGAAGCTTGAGAATCCCTGTATGCCACTACCGTCTGTAATAGCCAGGTGTTCATTAACACACTGTGTTAACTGAAGCAGCGTAGAGTATCCTACATTACACAAGATCCAAAACTAGACAGGATTCGATTGCAGGTTTCCTCAACTGAGAGTCTGACATTCCACCCTCTGCGCTCCACAACAGGGTAGATATAGAGACGGGTAGACCAGTGACAATCCCTGCCATAGTCCATACAACACTGATTCAACATAGACGTAAAACATTGTTGTGACTTCGTAAACGTTTATTTGCTACCTTATAAAAGTCGGCGCTTTTATTAAAAATGTGTCCGTATTTCAAGAATAATTTTTTTTCATCATAATATCGTCACATGCGTAAATACGAATGCTTTTATTTCATCACAGAATGTTGTGTGTACAGTAGTAGTAATACATAATAGAACTCAGTTATCGTGGTTAGTATAATACAATACATTACTCGGGTTAATTAATTAAAATGTCCACAAAAGATAGACGTGCTGGCTGTAAAGCTGCAGTAATTTGACCCCTAATGAATTACGAAGGTGCAAAAAAGTCTGATTTCATTTGTAAGCCGAACTGAGTGAGATCTCGCGAGACTTTGTGGATAGCACACGACGCGTCTTTGCGCGACATCCGGGCAACGTTCGCCATGTGTTTGTCGCCGTGTCTCTTGGCGTCCTGCTGTAGCAGACCCTCCACGGTCTGGTTCAGTCGCCGACAGTCCTCCTGCCGCCTGCGCATGCGCTCTAACCTAGCCTCCTCGTAGGCCTGGGAAGTAACCAGAACAAGACAACAGCATGCAAACGAACGAATAATAACGGACGGACTCATGAGTTCGCGAAGTCACCAAAATCGTCGATCACGCGGTCAGTAATTGATGCACCCGCACCAATACATGACGTGCAAAACTTCCATCATTACATTGGCGCGGAAGACGAGGGCAATGGACAGATGTTCCCTGAAATTTGGGTAATGATGGTTCTGCCTCCCCTCCCCCTCCCCCTACCCCAGTTAATCAGAAGTCGGGCGAGACGGTTACAATTTTTTTTTTTACACCGCCCCTCCGATGTCTGTCACCAATGGAGCCATCTGACGAGACGATATAGCAGAGAATCTGAATTTACGGAGCCGTGGCGGCAATTTTCAACAGAACCCATTTACCGATGATCCGCCGCGAGACAGTGTGGCGCTAAAGCTCCGGTTATCATCAGCCCCTTAAAATAAATTTATATCCCGCGACAATGCATTACCGTCAGTCTGTATTAACGTTTCATTCGCCCGGTGGCGCCACTAAATCCATATCCCCCCCCCCAGTTTACACCCGTAACCAAACCACTCGGTTATGCGTAACAACACGCTTTTAAACGTTTTTGATGAGTTTGCGAACTTACACGAGTCCCGTCGCCAGTGACAACAGAAGACAGCAACTTAAACGTGCGCACATTCAGTTTCAATCAACACGACGAGAAAGGTGTAGACAACAAATAGATAAACGGAAAGTATAACTTAATACAACTCACAATGAGTGTCACAGCACATTTGAAACAATTTTACGTATGCATGCGTGCATTGTGGTGAAACGTATGCATGCGTGCATTCTGGTGAAAGAATACACTTCCCGTCGGACACCATGACTGAAACGTGACCTATTTTGGGGCTTCTGAGGAATTTTTAAATAAAACACATTCACCTGTGAGAATATGCCCTATTTGTGAATACTGAATTACATATGTATAACTTTGTTGCATACTCTAATTCACAACATGATTTATCAATGCAACTGGAATTCTATTCGAAGTGAGCCTACCTTACGCCTTTCCGCAGCCTTCATTTGTTTGTCCGTCAGCATGGCCGGAGTGACCGGTCGCGGCTCTTGTTTCTGAAGAGCCTTTAGTCGACTTGGCAATCTACCACCAGAGGGCGTGCATGGTCGTTGTAACTCAAGGTCAACACCAAACGCTACTCCCGCTTTTTTGGCTGACGGTTCACCCATGATGTTTGGGGGCTCTGTGGAAAAATGCAATAATACATTATGGGTGAGAAACTCAGTGTGTAAAACAGAAAAAAAATCATGAAATGACAAATTTGGATTGACACAATATAACAGGGAAACAAAAGTCAATGTTTTGATCATAATTTATGGGGTTAACAGAGTTAATAAAAAGTAACAAATTCCAACAACTTTCATATTTGTAACATCAGTGGTTTACCAGGAAAAAAATGTAGAACATAGAGCCATAGAAAGTCTATAGACTACGCTATTTTAGAAACAAAATGACGTAGTTAAGTCGTCTTGGACGGCGTGAACTGTGCATGCGTATTATTATCTGTTACTTTCTGACCTAACCACGAAAACGACCGCCAACAGCCGCCAAAGTTCTCACATTTCTTACATATATATACATACACTACATTACCAAAAAAAAACTACTTGTATTCCTCTAACGACGAAAATTCACAAAGAAACGCGCAAATTTTCTTCTACCTTCGACTACCGTAAACTCGCTATTATAAGATAGCCTTACTCATAATACCGCTAGATGGCGCGTTTGTGAGCGCGAATGTTTATAAACTTACTGCATTCGCACGGGCGAATTAGTTTAATTAATTATAAATAATATAATAATAATTAGCAACATCACTATGCTCTGCAGAAAATTTTAAACGGCAAACAAAGGCAACGCGTTGGTGATATGGGCCTAACAGAGTTGATATAAAGTAACAATTTAATATAAAAAATATATAATTTTAATAGTTTATTTTATATAGCGCCAAATCCATAACTGTTTGTGGCGCTTCACAACATACTGTTATTAAAATATATGCAATAAGAAGGATGCTACCCACAGGAAATATTTATTTTTAAATACAAGTGTTGCATAATTATCTAAAATTGCCTATTAGTCATAAAAGAGGTATGGAAATTACGTGTTTTTCAATGATGTCACATCGTTTATTTTATAAATATAAACATCCCGCCTGTATTGCGAGCATGCAAGCTTATATTACATAAGCGATGTTTTAACAATAATAACTAAAACAGTAACATATTAATAATACTATTTTTATATGCAGCAAAACCTTCTTTTTCTACCCCCGGAAATATTTATTATTCATATACAAGTTTGCATAATTTTAAAATTTATTGTTCCATAATTTAAAAAGGTCTTGAAAATTACTTTTTTCAATTTATGTGGAAATGTTTATTTTATAAAATAAATATCGTCAGTATTAGCATGTAAGCTTATATTTCATAAGGGTGTGTTTTAATGAAAATTATAAAACGTAACATATTTTTACTATTTTTAATATTACTATTAACCATACTTTACATTTCCCCTATTTTTCACAATTCCTGTTTAATTTTTGTTTTTTTTATTGTTCCATAATTATAATTCTTGTCCAAAATATTTTATTATTTATTTTGGAAATATCATTCTTGGTAGTTTTCAAATCTTCAGTAATATTTTTAATAGCATAATGGGTTTTGAAAGTGCTGAAAAAATTATTGTTACGTATACCCATTTTTTACTATTTTAATTAATTATTATATTCCATACAACATTTATTTATCACAATTTTTTTGAATTTTATAATTTATTTATGAAATTTAATAGGTCCCTGCTAATTATTTTAGAATATTTTTAATATTTTTTTTTAAAAATCTCTGGGTAGTTTTGTGTAGCTAACTTGTTAAAAGCAATTACGTCCGTGAGCGCCACAAACAATTATGAGATGTGGCGTATATAATATATATTATTATAATTTATTTCCTGCAAACATAGTTATGATATTTTTATTTTAATATATTTTTAAGTAATAAACTATGTCGCGCGTGCGAATGATTGTCATTTTAAATATTAGCAATCAAAACGTGCCGTCTAGCATCTGCGTGTGCTCTTGTTGAATTTTCGGTCCCTGGGCGGCCAAGAAGTGTACTCGAGAACTGGGGTTTGTTCTTTTGAGATTTTTACACAGTGTTAATGTAGAAGAAGACATCTTACTGATACTGCCTTTCACTGTACTGTTACTATAAGCGTATGAGGAACAGTGTGGCATATTGCTATCGCGATTTCGTTGTAAATCGACGTAAGGCACTTTTAACGAACCGCTTGGCTCTCTGTTATGACAGCTGAACCAACAGACGGCACCGTGACGTATTACTTATCCAAAATGCAGACAGAAGCTGGATTTTGATTGGTTGTATCGAACAAGATGGGCCTGTTCATGCTGTCGATGATTTAGACAGATTTACCCACTTTAACACCACTTTCTGAGGAAACTACTAATGCGAAAAAATTGATTGTAGATGCAAATGGTTAGTTTGAGTAAACTCTATTAGGTGCATAACACCGTTGCCTTTTTGCCCTTTAAACAATCGGACCCCACATAATTATTCCCCCCATGTAACAATATCCATCGCCGAAATTACCCTGTCGACGCTACCAAGCAAATATTATGTCGCTTCAGTTAGCCGAAGCGGTAATTCCGCCGAAGCTACCAGTTACTACGGCTTCGAGCAGTCGACCGTGACAACAGGAAGTCAACTCGCTTCTGTGGAAATTCTGCATCCCCAAACTCGACCGGCATCGTCGAAATGTTGAATAAAATGATAACCACATAACACACTTGCTTGTTCATTAAAACCTCTGAAATATCTATATTCTGTCACTGATTTACCTCCTGGGCCAGGCGCCGTCAAACCTGCATCTGCGCCAGTCGACAAGGGCCACTACCAAAGACCGTACATACGTTAATACAGGACTGTGCAGCGCGCACTGCGATGTGTTCGAAAAAGTACGCCGTGGAGCAGCTCGTCCACCATTTTGGAGGTGCGCCAAGAACGGGGCCAGCAAAACGCACGCCTACAAGACGCAGTTCCTTGAATTGTCACAGCTCAGAAGTCTCAACGATAACGTATAAATATTTTATTTGTATAAAAAGTTGCATTGCCTGATGATTAGTCTAGATAATGAAATTCCAACGACTGAATATACACCGTGTGTAATTAGAGTGATTTATGTGTTTGTTTTGCAAGTTATATTACTTTCAATTGTCATAAATAAACCGTTTCAACGATGATCTGAAACATGTTAATGTAATGTGGTGAATGAGAGGTAACGACTGTAGATTTATCTAGATAGACGTGCACCCGTCATTTTGACGGGTAAATGTTGTGTTGGACGGATATAAATTAGAGTGGACGGGTAAATGGACATGCAGAACTGTCAAATTATCTCGAGAGAGAGAATCCGATGTGCTAACCACTGCGCCATCGCGCCGTCTCAGAGAGTGGGGCTGGTCCTGGCGCACTAGGGTTAATACCTGAGCCAGAACACGCGCGCATGCGTTCAATTTGTGTACTTCTGCCTGGGTGCGTCAAGTGAATGCCAGTGACATTCACTTCGTGGAAAATCACGATCCACACCGATGCATCAAGCCTTCACAATCGCAGAACTTATCAACATTGCATGAGTACTAGTTATTGTGGCAACAGAAACCTACGCCATATAGACAGTGCAACATGGGTGCAACATCACACGCGCGCGTGCATTGACGCACGCGCGTGCACACATACACACATCCCGTTTTAGTCACGACTCCTCTTTTAAGCAGATAAAACTCTGGGTATGCTTAAAATATTAACACCTGGTTGCGTAAATAACTGTTATAAAAAGTTTGAATATTGTTTATGACACTATATCATACTATGCGTAATGATTATGGTCTGCCGTAAACGTCTCTACTAAAAATACGATGTGGGGTTGAATGTGTGAGTGGGTGAGTGGGTGAGTGGGTGAGTGGGTGGGTGGGTGGGTGGGTGGGTGGGTGGGTGGATGCATGTCAGTGAACTGAACGCACTACATTTTTGTTTTATAATGGTGAAAATAAAAGCTACGAAAACACGCAATTATGTGTAATGCAAATATCTACAATGCAAATTAATTACCTAATTATGTAATGGGTAGACGTGAATAGACGGGAAAGATTTTTGGATAAACTAGATCAAAATCCAAAATTAACAGTATCATGCATCTATTCATTATTCCAAACAAGGCATAACATAAAGCAATTTGGCATCAACTCTTGAGATATGCATCGGTTACTTCTGGTTAGTGTCTGCAGTGCCAGTTGGGATTCTGAACAGATTGCAATTTGCAGTCGAACTGCTCACTCTTTTCTGTCATTATCTTAGGCCAAGGCAATTATGTGTAATGCAAATAATGTACAATGCAAATGAACTGTCTGAATGTGTGAAGCCACTACAACCGCCCAAGAGATCAGCCAGTGACAGGTCTGGTCTGTGTTAGTAAAACAACATACAGCAACGTTCACTGCAGCCAATCTTGTTCAATCTTACAGAGAGAGCGAAAATAAAAAATAAAAAAGTTATTGTTAATTCCAAGTACTTTATATATACATAATATATATATATATATATATATATATATATATATATATATATATATATATATATATATATATATATATATAATATATAATGCATGTTTAAACGAAATATCAAGATGAACACAAACATACCTAATTATGTAAGGGTAGACGTGAAAAGACGGGAAACATTTTTTGGATAAACAAGATAAAAATCCTTATTCACAGGATTTATACTAGTCGGGCCTCGTAAATTCGTAACAAATTAAAAAACATCAAGTAATACTGTCTTCTTGGTAAACATATCTATCACAACAACCATTGTTGATGCTGTATCTATCGACAATTAGACACACATCAATAATGAATGGACGTCTGCCTTCAGGAATGCATCCAACTTGACTCCACCTTGCGATGTATATTTCAAAAGCAACACTAGGGAACAGCGTCAGCAAAGTTCAAATATCACGACATAATGATTGTGTATGACCGGGATTACATTTTGTAGAGCTGTTAAATTGACTGGCACGTGGAAAAATAAAGTTACGTCTGAGGGTGCGAGCGTACGACACCGCTAGGAGCAACGTAGAGCGTTGCCATTGACTCACTGTTCAGTCAATCAATGAAACATACAGATTTGGCCTAGTTTCAGGGCATCTCATTGTGGGCATCTACTTGTGGACATCTACTTGTGGGCATCTACTTGTGGACATCCCCTTGTGGACATCTCCTTTTTGGCATCTCCTTGTATGCACTTCCTTGTGGGCATCCCCTTGTGAGCGTCTCTTTGACAGCACCTCCTTGTGAGCATCTCCTTGTGGAAATCTGCACGTTGACGTCTGTTTCAAACATTGTGCAATCTAGTCAGAACTGGACGTCAATAGGCCGTGGACTCGTGTGGCAGATCGTTGTACGCCTATGTCACAATCGTCACCAACACCAACACCAACGAACGCTGTGACATAGCCATGCGCACTATAGTATTCTATTATTAAAGATACCATCTACATAGGTACATAACATATACATTAAAAAAGAAAAAAAACATATTATATACGTGTGTGTGGGTGGGTGTTTATGGCATTGTGTTTTGGGAGAGATAAAATGGAGGTAAACGCACTCGAAAGCTCAAGGGACAGATTGTTTGTTTGTCGTAATAATGTGTCTTGTGACCTAGAGACACTGATGAAGACAACAACAGCAACACACAATCAAGAGAAACTAAAACAGGTTTGTGGAAATAACTCATTGAGAGGGATCGGCGGATTAAAAATGAAATGCCAACTAAGAAAATAAGTGCGGGGAGAAATTTAGTGAGGATAGCTTCAGGAAGAAAAAAGTAGTAGGTACCGAGGCGTCGCAAATGTAGCACGTACGGACAGGTTGAGCGAATGGGCGGAAAGAGCTGATACGATCACGGTTGAGACGGGGTCGCAGGAGGAGTGGAGAATGAGAGCGGACGGTTGTGGGGGTCGAGGATGACGGTGGAACAGCAATTAGAGCGGACGGTTGTGGGGGTCGAGGATGACGGTGGAACAGCAATTAGAGCGGACGGTTGTGGGGTCGAGGATGACGGTGGAACAGCAATGAGAGCGGACGGTTGTGGGGGTTGAGGATGACGGTGGAACAGCAATGAGAGCGGACGGTTGTGGGGGTTGAGGATGACGGTGGAACAGAAATGAGAGCGGACGGTTGTGGGGGTTGAGGATGAGGGTGGAACAGCAATGAGAGCGGACGGTTGTGGGGGTTGGGGATGACGGTGTAACAACAATGAGAGCGGACGGTTGTGGGGGTTGAGGATGACGGTGGAACAGCAAAGAGAGTGGACCGTTGTGGGGGTCGAGGATGACGGTGGAACAGCAACGAGAGCGGACGGTTGTGGGGGTCGAGGATGACGGTGGAACAGCAAGAGAGCGGACGGTTGTGGGGGTCGAGGATGACGGTGGAACAGCAACGAGAGCGGACGGTTGTGGGGGTCGAGGATGACGGTGGAACAGCAATGAGAGTGGACGGTTGTGGGGCTCGAGGATGACGGTGGAACAGCAATGAGAGTGGACGGTTGTGGGGCTCGAGGATGACGGTGGAACAGCAATGAGAGTGGACGGTTGTGGTGGTCGAGGATGAAAGTGGAACAGCAATGAGAACGGACGGTTGTGGGGGTCGAGGATGACAGTGGAACAGCAATGAGAGCGGACGGTTGTGGGGGTCGAGGGTGACAGTGGAACAGCAATGAGAGCAGACGGTTGTGGGGGTCGAGGATGACAGTGGAACAGCAATGAGAGCGGACGGTTGTGGGGGTCGAGGATGACAGTGGAACAGCAATGAGAGCAGACGGTTGTGGGGGTCGAGGATGACGGTGGAACAGCAATGAGAGCGGACGGTTGTGGGGCTCGAGGATGACGGTGGAACAGCAATGAGAGCGGACGGTTGTGGGGTCGAGGATGACGGTGGAACAGCAATGAGAACGGACGGTGGTGGGGGTCGAGGATGACGGTGGAACAGCAATGAGAGCGGACGGTTGTGGGGTCGAGGATGACGGTGGAACAGCAATGAGACGGACGGTTGTGGGGGTCGAGGATGACAGTGGAACAGCAATGAGAGCGGACGGTTGTGGGGGTCGAGGATGACAGTGGAACAGCAATGAGAGCGGACGGTTGTGGGGGTCGAGGATGACGGTGGAACAGCAATGAGAGCGACGGTTGTGGGGGTCGAGGATGACGGTGGAACAGCAATGAGAGCAGACGGTTGTGGGGGTCGAGGATGACGGTGGAACAGCAATGAGAGCGGACGGTTGTGGGGGTCGAGGATGACAGTGGAATAGCAACGAGAGCGGACGGTTGTGGGGGTCGAGGATGACAGTGGAACAGCAATGAGAGCAGACGGTTGTGGGGGTCGATGATAACAGTGGAATAGCAATGAGAGCGGACGGTTGTGGGGGTTGAGGATGACGATGGAAAAGCAATGAGAGCGGACGGTTGTGGGGCTCGAGGATGACAGTGGAACAACAATGGGAGCGGACGGTTGTGGGGGTCGAAGATGACAGTGGAACAGCAATGAGAGCGGACGGTTGTGGGGGTCGAGGATGACGGTGGAACAGCAATGAGAGCGGACGGTTGTGGGCTCGTGGATGACAGTGGAACAGCAATGAGAGCGGACGGTTGTGGGGGTCGAGGATGACAGTGGAACAATAATGAGAGCGGACGGTTGTGGGGCTCGATGATGACAGTGGAACAGCAATGAGAGCGGACGGTTGTGGGGGTCGAGGATGACAGTGGAACAGCAATGAGAGCGGACGGTTGTGGGGGTCGAGGATGACGGTGGAACAGCAATGAGAGCAGACGGTTGTGGGGGTCGAGGATGACGGTGGAACAGCAATGAGAGCGGACGGTTGTGGGGCTCGAGGATGACGGTGGAACAGCAATGAGAGCGGACGGTTGTGGGGGTCGAGGATGACGGTGGAACAGCAATGAGAACGGACGGTGGTGGGGGTCGAGGATGACAGTGGAACAGCAATGAGAGCGGACGGTTGTGGGGGTCGAGGATGACAGTGGAACAGCAATGAGAGCAGACGGTTGTGGGGGTCGAGGATGACGGTGGAACAGCAATGAGAGCGGACGGTTGTGGGGGTCGAGGATGACGGTGGAACAGCAATGAGAGCGGACGGTTGTGGGCTCGTGGATGACAGTGGAACAGCAACGAGAGCGGACGGTTGTGGGGGTCGAGGATGACAGTGGAACAATAATGAGAGCGGACGGTTGTGGGGCTCGATGATGACAGTGGAACAGCAATGAGAGCAGACGGTTGTGGGGGTCGAGGATGACGTTGGAACAGCAATGAGAGCGGACGGTTGTGGGGATCGATGATGACAGTGGAACAGCAATGAGAGCGGACGGTTGTGGGGGTCGAGGATGATAATGGAACAGCAATGAGACCGGACGGTTGTGGGGGTCGAGGATGACGGTGGAACAGCAATGAGAGCGGACGGTTGTGGGGGTCGAGGATGACAGTGGAACAGCAATGAGACCGGACGGTTGTGGGGGTCGTGGATGACGGTGGAACAGCAATGAGAGCGGACGGTTGAGGGGGTCGAGGATCACAGTGGAACAGCAATGAGAGCGAGACGTGTGCGGGAGTAAGAAACTACAAGCCAAGAACGAGAACATCTCTGTTAATGATACAAATGACCACTGGTGACGACTAAGATGTTTGCAAATGTGTAATACAGATATTGGTTTAACCAAATTAATATTCGTTTAGTAATACATCCGCATGACAATAAAAACGATTCCCGGGCCCGACTCATGAAATGATAAAGGGTACAAACATAAGGTCTTATTTTCGCTCTTGTTTACAGCACATTGACTTAACGCACTCCAGTAAATTCTTTCTCTTCCTACAAAGAACAGAAATATATTTACTATATCTGCCAGCAGCTGACTTACTGGCTTCACTGAAAGAGAACCTGTTGCCAACATTAAAGCAATGCAAGTTCGTATGATTTGTTAAGCAACCACCAGAACACCATTTCAAAAACCACCGAGCAAAGCATCCTAAATGGAAAGACGGAATGGAACCACCAAAATATGATTGGCCTGCATGACATAACATAGTGGACCAGTCGAAACCTACCGAATTGCCGTGCACCGGCAGAGACAATTCGTTATACATGTAGACACTGAGTGACAGTGACCGTAGCACATCTGACCACTCCGGTCAAGAAACAACGAAGGAGATCCACTATTTACGATCAAGTCTTGTTTAATCATATGCGAACTGGACTTACGGAGGGGAAATTCAGCTACCCCGAATAAGCGCCCACTTACCTGCTCTGACGGTCTGTCTGTCTGTCTGTCCTTAGTATCCGTCTCTTTGTGTGCCTGTGTGATGCCAGCGAGGCCAGCAATGCGGTATCATCGACTATTCCACAGGTCGACGAGCAGTCATGAATCTTTCATAATGTTCAGTTCAATTGGTTTAATTGATTTATATGCAATGGCTGCTTCACACGCACCTTCTACTACGACTCCCAGCCTGCGGGCATCGCGTTGGACAGTCGTAATCAGACGAATCAGAGTCAGTTTAACTGGTACACTTTTGTCTGATTTCAACTCGGCGAAGAACTTGGCTAAACATTATACGTTTTACATATGTCCGAATCTACGCCAATGCATTCGTACAAACAATACACTCGTACAAACGATGCACTCGTACAAACAATGCACTCGTACAAACAATTCGACGCAATGTCGGATGCTCTTTTAGGCACGTAGATTGTTCACGAGATCATCTGTCATGATTTATGTTGTGCAATTACGGAACATAACGGGGAGTAAAAAGTGCAAATGCATGGCTATACATGTGACACGCGTACATACGTGTGTGTGTGTGTGTGTGTGTGTGTGTGGTGCGTGCGTGCGTGTGCGTACATGTGTGCGTTCACGCGCTGTGCATGTGAGTGCACGTATCTGCGCGCGGCATCTGGTATCTAAACCCAATCTGATGACTTGTAATTGACTCAAACGATCGAACCGGAAAGGGCGCGCCTTCTTTTTGTTGTCAGTAAGCGCTCGAGTGTCGTTGCCAGCAACTGTAGCGCATCGGCCTCTGCCAGGGCAAGTAATAGCATTTGCAATATTTATAACGCAAACCCATACATAATGGACCGGCTCGTAGCACCAGTTCGGGCGGACGGATGGACGGTAGTGGTCAGATGTTGTGTCGTCATGGTGACCGGACAACACGACGTCCAGGTCAATCATTATCATTCATGGAAGTCAGACCAGTAATCAGGATGAATTAAAAACTGGTTCCCAGGTAGCTTCGCGTGCCACAGCCCAGGTCGGTGTCTACGTCAATGCCCTGGCTCACAGACCGGTCGAACCGTTGGCTATCGACTGGCGTATCGTATCAACATGTCTTATTAAGTACGACCTTCGTTCGGCCTTTTGTGGCCTACATAAGTACACGTGGTTTGAACTGCCTCCATTACTTATGGTGGGATATTATGTGTGTACACGTGCGTGGTTGCATGCGCACGTGTACATACGAGTTAGCAGAGTAATGCCTGCCAAAAGTACGGACGAACAGAAAAAGATAAAAACCTGCCTAGCGTATAGCAGAAAACAAATTAAAATGTTGACGGTTTTCAGGCGTCAGAGACGTGTAAACATAATATTTTATAGATGTTTTTTGTCTGGATGACGTCAGATAAACCATCAACTTCTTTGATTTTCTAGAAAAACATTTCTAAAGAGATCAATCATGATGACAACTATAACATGTCGCTGGTAATAGGATAAGAATCAATGAGTAGGCTCCATTATTGGAAATAGCAGAAATGAAAGTGGACATTATTATCTCTAGCTGCATCGTGTTTTATAGTTACCACCATGGAAATACTGATATGCCACATTCACCGAGAGAGTGTGACCTGAGGCATTAAGACGTTGCACTAGATTACTGGGACCTTGGTGTAGTCGCCTCTCCCCGCCCGAGACACTAAATACACCACGGGCTGTACATCGAAAATATCGTACACGGAATTCTCACTTCTGTTCAGTGAACTATTCCTGCACACAAGGTTAATTAAAATATCTCATTAGTCAACTAATTAGATATTTGAAGAACAAAATCATTCATCAGCTCCCGAAAATAGGTGGATGTTTTACCTGTAGAAATTGTTGCCAAAGAAATATTTTATGATACCACGAGGTTCTCAATGGAACTGACCCGGGTATATTTCGGAGGTCAAATAATTTCGACTTATGGTTACCTACCACCTCTACTACCTCACTCCACGACCTCATTTCAACACCTCCACCACCCCATTTCATCACCCCACCACCCCATTTTATCACCTACACCACCCAATTTTATCACCCCCACCACCCCACTTTATCACCTACACCACCACCCCATTCCATCACCTCCACCACCCAATTTCATCACCTTCACCACCCCATTTCATCACCTCCACCACCCCATTTCATCACCTCCACCACCCAATTTCATCACCTTCACCACCCCATTTCATCACCGCCACCATCCAATTTCATCACCTACACCATCCAATTTCATTACCTACACCACCCAATTTCATTACCTACACCATCCAATTTCATCACCTACACCATCCAATTTCATTACCTACACCATCCAATTTCATCACCTACACCACCCAATTTCATCACCTACACCACCCAATTTCATTACCTACACCACCCAATTTCATTACCTACACCACCCAATTTCATTACCTACACCACCCAATTTCATCACCTACACCATCCAATTTCATTACCTACACCACCCAATTTCATCACCTACACCATCCAATTTAATTACCTACACCATCCAATTTCATCACCTACACCATCTAATTTCATTACCTACACCACACAATTTCATCACCTACACCATCCAATTTCATCACCTCCACCATCCAATTTCATCACCTCCACCACCCAATTTCATTACCTACACCATCCAATTTCATCACCTACACCATCCAATTTCATCACCTACACCATCCAATTTCATTACCTACACCATCCAATTTCATCACCTACACCACCCAATTTCATCACCTACACCACCCAATTTCATCACCTCCACCATCCAATTTCATCACCTCCACCATCCAATTTCATCACCTCCACCACCCAATGTCATCACCTCCACCACCCAATTTCATCACCTCCACCATCCAATTTCATCACCTCCACCATCCAATTTCATCACCTCCACCATCCAATTTCATCACCTCCACCATCCAATTTCATCACCTCCACCACCCAATGTCATCACCTCCACCACCCAATTTCATCACCTACACCATCCAATTTCATCACCTCCACCATCCAATTTCATCACCTACACCACCCCATTTCATCACCTCCACCATCCAATTTCATCACCTCCACCACCCAATGTCATCACCTCCACCACCCAATTTCATCACCTACACCATCCAATTTCATCACCTCCACCACCCAATTTCATCACCTCCACCATCCAATTTCATCACCTACACCACCCATTCCACCACCCTCTCACACTGTAGTAGTACTTAAACCTCTGTTCAAACTACAAAGCAGACACAAATACACCTCAAGAAATGTAATCATAAAACATACAGATCCACTGCATTGATCACACTACATTAGTGCCATCATATTCTCTATAAATAATCTTCAAACACCAAACCCTGAAGATGATTGACCTTACAAGGGCACATAATTGTGTATCAGTGACCCCAGCCAGTGTGACTTGCCATGATATGACCAAAAAATTATTTAGACTTGACACAATTATACACAGATGAGATTAGCATCTGTCCTTTGTGTGGAGCAGGTTCTTGTCATGAAATCATGTTATATCTATCTATCTACAATATTGAAGTAGCTTTACACTGATGTGCTGGCAACATTTTTAAGGAACCACAATAAAGAATGGTCGTTTGTTATTACTACCGACGTTTCCGTAGTACATTAGCAAACAGTACAGTGGAACCTCAGTATTAAGGCCACCTTGGGACTCTTTTAAAATGACCTTAACAGCAAGGTGACCTTATTGGTGGGATTAATTTCCTGTACTTTAGTGAGTGTAGATATAGTTTGGGACTGTCCACCTTAATTACGAGGTGACTACATTCCCAGAACGAGGCTTCACCATCCTTCAAACACATAAACTTAGCAAATACATTTGTTAGTAATGCAGGCAAAAAAAAGATGTTAAACACTCAATTTATGTTCTTGAAACGTACTTAATATTTGACAAGAACACCAGCCATGCACAGGTATATTTCTAATGCCCAAGTGAACATAGATGTATACCTGTACTGAAAAGTACTTTAGTAGTTTAAGTACTCGACCCAGACTTCCAAGTCTACTGAAGAAAGCGAACGAGAGAGAGATGTTCATAAACCCTTGAGATACTTGTATCATAGCACACACTCAAACGGTCTTATCTATGTATGCAAAGTTTACGTGATATCCACCCCGTAATACCAAAAACAAAACTGATTGTGCTCAGATGACATAAAAATTGTGGTTCATTAGAATTTATATAAAGATGTGAATGACCCACTCAGGCATCTTAGATGATCACTGTATAATAACATGATTTTATAATATAACAATCAGGTGTTGTGGTTTAAAAACACGATGAGCAGAATGGGGGATTCATGGTCTGTATGTGAGCACAAGACGTTCGATGTCTGCACGACATATCGGGCAGCGCCGTGGTGTGGGCAGCGCTTGGGCACAGTCGGCACACACACATATGTGTCCACAGTTGAGAATGACAATTTCACGCGGGTTGGTTAGACAGATGACGCAGTTCTGCGATTGGTCTTCCTCTCCGTTCGAGTCCCCGTCAGTGCTATGTGCTGCCACCTGTTGGCGTTGTCTCAGCACCTCCGCGTACAGCGAGTCCATGTCCCTCTGTTCCTTCTGCCTGACGTAGTACTTGTACAGCATGTAAATGACAACCCCGGCTCCCAGCGCACCACACAGCCACGCCACCATCTTCAGCGTACGTGCCTTCGACTTCAACAGTTGCACCACTTCCGCCTTGTCGTGAGTGGTCAATATGTAGTCTCTTGTGTCATCCGGGGGGCTTAGCTTCATGCTACCCCCATGTAGGGTGACTGTGCCAAACGCGAGCATCCTCTCGTCCAGCCTCAGCATCTTCTCTGTCTCCTGGAAGCCCTTTGACACCTCGCCAAAGATGCGGTCAATGCCGCGACTGAGGGCACCGGCGGTGTTCGCCTCGAAGTGGTCGTGTGTCACGGTCAGCGCGTCAGTGATTAACTCGGCTGACAGTGGGTCTTCCACGTCCACGCCGACGTCACCGTGTGGCGGCACCAGACGGAATGCAGTCGTATTAAATCGGTCCTTGATGACATTCTTGACGTTGGTCCTGTGGAAAACAAACAGTTCGATGCGTTAGAAATACTAGTGAAACTAATCAACCCCCAGGGTCTTAACCACCTAACTCTAGTGATTGTCTTCATAGTTAGGGCAGTCACCCCATGACCGAGTCGATATTTGTGTTTATCTGTAAGAGGGCAACACACATCCACCAACCCCCCACACACAATGCTAGAGAACATTTCACGGTACCCGAGGTTTTGGCACCTGTTAAAAACAAACTCAGCCTGTCTCTAGATAAAGTTACGCATAGAGCAACATTACAGAAATCTGAATCCGCACCCACGACCAATTCATATTTACTGTTAAAAATAATAACACTGCATGCATCATATTCCTTTCCTTCCTGCTCAATCTTAAATGAATGATGCCAGAATGGTTCCACCTGGGGGCTGGTTGAGAACTAAATTTGTCCACTGATAATGTAAATAACTTGATAAGCATGCAAGTCAGTGTGTATGTATTGTACATTACATACAAAAGACATGGAAAGATACAATCTATAGCATCTTATGTTCACTCCGGTGGCAACATCAGCTCACGAAAAAGTGGAACATTAATTCTAAAGGAAACAACATTTGCGCAATAAAAATAATACTAATATTCACACAATAAAAGTTTCAAAGTATAATTTTTGAAGCCATGCAAATAATAATAATAAATACGACGGATAGATTTTGACCAACTTATCACTTTGTCTTGTTGCCCATGCAATGTGTCACATGACATTGTTCTTGCCCCCATCGCCAATATCAAAATGGGTGTCGCAGTAAACAAACCATTTGCAGCTCCTTTGCTACTGACTCACAAATTCACGTGTGAATGGCAATTTTTTCACAGCAACATTTTTCTCACAACCACAGATACTTTCATACAACTAGCAACGCACTATAAATAACTAAATGTTATCGCCAAATTTCTCGGAGGCAAAATGTACAAAATATGGCACATTTTCACAGAAATAATTTACAAATGGCTGACAACTCCAGGCACCCACCAGAATCCCTGCTTGCGTTCGGACTTGTGTTCCACCAGCAAGATGTGTTGAATGACCCCGAGGTCGTCCGTGTACTGACTGCGGAGGGGCTTGCTGACCGCCTCGACCCGCCCAGTCACTCCTACATACTGGAGGCAACGGTCATCTGTTGACCGCACTGCATACAGCAGGTCTGACCCTACATTATAGACCTCTGTCTCCTGTCAACAGGCACAAGTTAATGACAGTGCAGCATACAGTTGAAACTGAAAGCACATCACATTTTACATTTTCTTGCTTAGTACAGAGTGCTGCTGAAACTGAAACAGGCATTTATTCTAAAACGAAAGAACATACCATTTAGGGGAGACGTGACCATGACCATAATTTGATGAGCACGGAGTCATGGTATATTTTAATTAATTTTAACACTAACATGTTTGACCAGAGGGTCAAGCCATCATTATGTCCTACCAAACTGAAAAAGCAAAGTTACGCGTATGTACAGTCATTGCGAATGACTTTTGTCATGCAGCTTCGGTAAACTGTATCTTTCTGTGCAGCGATTTGAAGCATATCTGCACAGGAATCGGTTAGAAAATTCACAAACAAGACATTTACAAGTATTCCACACAAAAACAGGCATGCTATGTAACTGACCTCAACGACCTGTGCCGCCTTGGCACTGTTCTGGTAGAGTTTGTAGAAGAGGAAAACAACGACGGCATCGACACTCAGACCCACGACGGTCCATGTCATGTGCATGGCTCATGGCGCCCCCTACAGACAAATTCATGAGTTACCCAGCA
This sequence comes from Ridgeia piscesae, assembly GCA_025642075.2. Classification (NCBI taxonomy): domain Eukaryota; kingdom Metazoa; phylum Annelida; class Polychaeta; order Sabellida; family Siboglinidae; genus Ridgeia; species Ridgeia piscesae. The sequence goes on along the minus strand of JAODUO010001461.1, from coordinate 94,163 downwards.
TTGTACAGGGAGAAAGGCTGTTCTAATAAAAGCGGCATCTATGCAGGCATACATATATCTGCAAGTTCACTATAAAAATTAAATTATGATGCTATTTCACATGGCAGACCGAAGTGAAAGCTAACTGACAGATAGAAGTAAATTCTCAATAAACTGCCAATTACAATAGCTTAGACTTGTCTACTCTAGTCGATCTAGTGTCGCTATCAGTAACAGCACCAAGATCGCCAAGATGAACATAACGAATTAAGATGTAAGCGATTTGTTCGTATTTATCCGGTCAAATAGCTAGCACATACACAAACATGGGCTATTTGTCCATAACCGGCCAAATAGCATATAGTCGATCTGGGGCTATTTGTCCATATTTATCTGGTCAAATAGCGTATACGCATGCATGGGCTATTTGTCTGTATCTGGACGAATAGTTACCCGGGCTATTCGACGGTATTCAGTCACATAGCCATAATAATATCCGAGTTAATCCATCCAAGCTGTGACTCTTAAACACACAGCGCCCTCACACGGATAGTATAAAACTTAAAACAAATACTGTACTAAAAGATGAGACAATCTTTTACTTTCTGACTAAAAATCGAAAACAACCTCTTACATATGCCAAACTTTTTCTCACATATCTTATGTACATATACACACCAGGTTGCAAAATAAAATAACTTACATTACTGAAACAAATAAAATTCACAAAACCAACTTGCGCAACAACTCGCTGGCTATTCAACATCATCGGTAGATAGCACTATGATTACTGTAACATTGGTATTGTGTTGAAGCGTGTTTTGTTAGCAGTGTCTGGTTAATATTGTGTGGTAAGTTTAGGATTAGTTAGAGTTTGTTTAGGGTTAGCATTACTATAGACCAGGTTTAGGATAAAACCGGAATTTTTATGGTCATTTATGTGGCAACGCTGCAATAAATTACCGATGTTACGGTAGTAGATGAGCTACATATAGCCGTCACTGAAAATGTCGTTTTGTGCCAGTTTGTTTTGCTAATTTTATTTTCTACAGGAATTTAAATGATTTTATTCTGTAACCTCGTTTAGCCAAGTGTATGTAATGTATATGATGTACATAACATGTGAGAAGTTTGTCAGCTGTAAGAGGTCGTTTTCATGGTTAGGTCAGAAAGTAAAAGATCAAAGTTCGATTTGTGAATTTTATTTTCTACAAGAATTTAAATGATTTTATTCTGTAACCTAGTTTAGCCAAGTGTATGTATATTATGTACATAAGACGTGAGAAGTTTGTCAGCTGTAAGAGGTCGTTTTCATGGTTAGGTCAGAAAGTAAAAGATCACCATGAGACCATAACATTGTAACCAAAGTATATACAGACTAGTCTGTTGATATAACCCTGCCGTGTGGTGTAAACAACTAAAAACAGAAATGATGCAACTTGCAAGCACTATACTGTCTACAGTCCAGCTGCGTTTCGCCTGGGCTGGGGGTCGGATCCGACAGTGACAGGCAGGAATTCCTAACAGTAATACAAGCCATAGTTCTTTTGCACGCATTACTGTTTACATGCACTAATTACTGTTCTGACATACTGCACCCTAAAAGAACAAAAATATTGTTAAGATTTTTCATGTTCGCCCGCCTGTATGAGTGTATCCTCAGTATGTTGAGGCTAGGGCTAGGCGGTATCCGGAAGAAGAGAGAAAAGGATCCGTAACTGTAAGAAAATCAAGCGTCGGGCGAGTCAACGTGACGAAAAACTCAGCACAGGCAAACTTACAAATTACTAACAATAAGTTACTCCGTTAATATGTGAACTAAGCATGATATTAAGTATTTAGTATATATCAAAAAGGATCAGAAACAATCTACCAACCGAAGGTTACTAACCACAATGTCCACACAGGTGTAGAAATAGATGAAGGCATCGAATTTAGTAATTCGAATTACCCGTTATATCGTAACAAAACTAGGCTATAACAAGACTTATTAAGCCAATGATTGATGTTATTGGTGTAGTATTTACAATATAACAATAACAATATATACAGTGGGAAAGTGGTATATCAGAATTATGTCAGAAAAAGGATATTATCAGAGCTATTAGATATGAGCTGGGGCACTCCCCGTAGCCTCGGTTACCCAGACTCCGTGAGGTGGCAGCACTTTTCAGCCCCTCAACTAGCTTCTTGGCGAAGTTATGCAGCCGAGCGACATTCGGTAAGCGAGACTACCCCGCCTGGAACCAAACGTGCACAGATCTCTCAAGAACGCATGTTAGCCAATAATAATTTGTCGAAGCAATGAAGCGTTGTATTACTTTTGACACATCTCCATTTTATGGTCCCCACTAAACAGTATTATTTTCATATCCTAATTAATTAAGAGAGCCTGTTATCACTGTATAACTTAAGATCTACGTATACGTATATATATCGTCCAATCTTGAAGCTGATGTAAAAATATAGACTTTGGAGGCAACAATTTTAAAGATATAACAAATAGCAAAGGAAATCTTGCTGTCTTTGAGTCAATTTGCAAAAGAAATCGAACAGAAAGATGACTCGATCTGAATTCGAAACTGTGATACTGAAGGTAACATCACTACTCTTTCCCAGGGTGCTGGTGATAACACGTACGGTCTTCAAGAGAATATTTGACTTGATAGCAATGATTGGCACCCACCAGTTTGCATATACAAACAACATGTTGATGGAACTTGATGAATCGACCCATCTAACAACCGACAAAAGAACAGTTGCTGGAGAAATGTGTGCAGGCCATTATTTTATAGTGACACAACCCAATACGCTACTACATAAAACCCACCCAATACAGATGCTGACTCATAGTCGGTGGAATGACAGTGTTGCAGGATTTTGATGGCAGTCAAGAACTTCAGTAACTACAAAGACCATGGTAAATCATATTTAAGCTCATCCACTCAAAAGCTCGAGGTCATGACCAAGTGACTATTATACGAAAGTGTCCTCACCGAAGAAAACAACACTGTGCAGAGGCAATACCAAGGGAATACGATCTAACGTAGTAGACGTTTCAATGTGCATCATACCTCTCTATACCTGGCTAAAAATGTCAGAACCGAGTGATCATGCACGCAATGATGTCGAAATAAACTTCAACTGTCTATAGGTGTGAGCATAACAGAAGAAACAGACATTCGCATGATTCAACATACTGTGGAAGTTGCAGAAACAGATCCATAGTCTACCTATACTGCCATGACACTGATGCCCTGCTCTTGGCTCTTTGTTGGGAGCCACAACTGTGTACCAGCTTCACAGCATTTCTTCTACCCAGATTTCAAGCCGAACTGTACTTGCTGTACTGGCTGGGTTTGCAGAAGGAGCAGAACCGTCCGCTTAAGTGGTCAAGGCCCGTGAAGAGTTATTGTGCACACGATTATGTCCTAGACGGTTCTACATTACCAATGTGAAGGGCCTCCGGTGGTACCTGTTCAAACTACTGAACCATGAACAAGGATTGGACAAACTCCGACGTACTCATGGTACATGGTTGGAGCATATAAGGCAAGCACACGTACGGCGAGTGTGTTGTTCATGGGACGTACGTAGTCTTAGACCCAATTATCCACAAATCTCTCGCGCTTAGATAGCAGTAGCAAGATGGCGGACTGTTGTTAGTGCAAAGGAAGGAAACACGAGCTCCAGAATCTAGTCCAGGGTCAGATTTGCAGCTGACGCAATACAGCTGTACAAATAAAATTCTTTGTCATCTTGACGCATATCACATGGTTGAAAACACCGAAAACGCCGCCAGTAGCAAATATTGTGTCTTTGGTCTATAAAATCAGTGGTATGGCTTTAATAGGAATATAAATAGCTTAGTCAAATAGAGCTCGGCTTGCTCTTTCTTGCGATAGTTGTGTTTTCATGGTGGTATGTTAATTTATATGAGTTTGTGGCTATGAAACACACAAAAACATTCCATTTTGGCTTGTCCACACAGAGGGTAGTATTAAAAAGGATGGTAATTGTAATATTTAGTAACTGTTAGCTGCTTAACTACATGTTTTAGTTAATTCTATGAATGCATACATATTATTTTGTGATGTGCTCTAAAATATTCGCATCTATTTCCTTACCTTACCCACGTATATAACTTGTCCACAAATTCAGACACGACACACGCATAATATATATATATATATATATATATATATATATATATATATATATATATATATATATATATATATAATAACTTATAATGAAGTGCTATCTGATTGGAAAGTATGTCTGCTTAACACGTATACATGGGGTTGTCACACAAAACATGTGAGCATAGTCAACATTTCTGATCGTCAGAAGACATCAAAGTGGCAGAAAAACAGCGTCCTCGTTAAGAATGTATTCTACGTTATCCACTTTTATCATATACATGCTTTCCCCAGTATACAATCAAGGTATAATATATGAGGGTACCTTGTTTCCTTTGTGAAATACAAGTTGTGCATAATATAGAGTCCTAATTTAATCACGTATGGTTCGATAATACCAAGTGGTGTATTTTACGTTATCCGGTATTCTACGTTATCGCGGGGAAGGAAGCATAATAACACATTCCCTAGCGTTCTTGTGGCAAGGTTTAGGCCAGATCCAAACGAAAGTGGTTCTGCTGCGGGTCTAACGCAAAATTTGCAAAACCAAAGATAAGTTTGTATTTAGCAATGCATGCATGACAAACAAATGTAATATTGTACTAGGTAGATTCCCTTCATAATGAAATAATTTAGTTTTCAAAGTTTATATTCAAGGTATACTATACGAGATTACCTTATTTATATTGTGAAATAAAAGTTGTGCATGAAAAATATATATATATATATATATATATATATATATATATATATATATATATACCTAATTTAATTACATATGGTTCAGTAATATGAAATGATGTATTTTACGTTATCCTGTATTCTACGTTATCGCGGGAAGGAAGCATTGTAACACATTCCATGGCGTTCTTACGGCAACGTTTGGGCCAGATCCAAACGAAAGTGGTTTTGCTGCGGGTCTGACACCCAATTTGCAAAACCTGTATTTAGCAATGCATGTAAATACAAACAAATGTGATATTTTACTAGTGAGATTTACTTCAAAATGAGAGATTACTATCGTATAATTCCACTTAGACTTAGTTATTTTTGGATGCAAAATGAAGCTATCACTTGCAGCTGTTTTAAATCAGAAATCTGGAAAACAAAATTCAGATGTATCATTCTTGCACAAAGGACATTTAAAACATTATAGTAAACATTTATTGATATCGTAAAACACACACTTACATATGTAACATTTGAAAGGGAATGCTGTTATTAACCCAAATAGTATCAAGTCAACGAAACGCGAGTGGAATTCATAACAGAAACCTTTCAACACATTCAGACACATTATTACGTTTCAGGGACCCAAGGAATAAATAATGTAGAATCCACATGACTATGTTTTCTGAGAATGTATCATTTTTTGTAGCGTGTAATATCTCTTGAGTATCTTCCTGTTGTCTTTAGTGATTGGAGTGATATTGTACTTGTGTTGTTTTAGTTCAAGTTCAAGTAATAAGCCGCGAAAGTCAGCAAACAATCAATATGTACTACGTTAAAACAGTTGACTTGACTCCGGAAGCTAGAAAGAGAAGAACCCATGAAATTCCAGGGAAAGATGCGAATAAACCGAGCGAAGAACTGACCGAAGTTGGAAATCAACACCTATACAAAAATGCTACCATAAAAAAACGACACTTGTATATGAGAGACTATTTCGAAGTTAATGTTGACTTCAAATACGATTTTTTGGAATACATGGATGCCTCCAAACCGCACTAAATACGAGAACCTTGCCATTCTTAAAGCACACTCTCGCAGAAACCTAATGCACCTTGCAAGTAGATTTCACCGAGACCTATATGTGCCATTTTCTGGATGAAATAAGCAGCGTGTACTACTTTAAGGACCAAATAAAAGTTAGTCCTGGGGTGATACACTATAAGTGAGTTAACGGAGTACTTGAAACACAAGAGTCTTGCGGTGCTGCCAGATGAAATGGCGCAGTGTTGCATCATAAAGGTCATCGTTGGTTGGATCAAGCAAGTCAGTATAGGAACAGCACAATAGTGAATCTGATGTCAATTATACGAGGTCATGTTCGACATATCTGCGTCATGGCAGTACTTGACAGTTTTTACAATGGAGCTGGGGTTGAAATATCATAGTAACTGCTACTGTACTAATCAGTTCTTCAATAGACTGACTACGGGAAAGACATTGCAGAAGCATCGACTGCTTGATTATAGACGACTCGCGTTCGCCTGCTAATCGGGAAAAGGGCACGAAGTAAACGCCATTTTAGAGCATGACAGGTGAACAACAAGTAGACAGACGTATGTTAACCGTAGATTCTACAAGCGTAACAATTACAGTTACCTCACACATAACAAGCAAGAAATCGTCACATCAATGAAATAAGTTGAGGAAAAAGAAACGTTTCCTCTCGGACACCGTGATGATGTCATATGCAAAATTGCGTTAGGCCCCCGATGAGCACGACAAACACAGGAGAAGACCGCAACACATATGTGTACAGTGACATAGTAGCGTGGAGCTGATGGAAAACACATCACTGAGAACATGTAATCATCATCAGCGGTCCATCGTAACGAGAATTACTTCTGTCAAACGTCTGTCATGTGTATCCTGGTCCGCAGGTTTTTCTTCCCAGGCCAATTTGAGTTTTCGTCATGTAATGTTTAGCAATGCTTTATATTCTCATAGGATACGATCTTCCCATAGGATACAAAGAATATTTCTGAGACAACAATGGTGGAATTTCGTCATGGTTTTAATGATATCGATATGTAACCCATAACGGCTTTATAGATCATCACCTTTGTCTCTTCCGTGAGGTTGTGGGTATTGAAGACTTGGTTACGCAGACCCTGAAGGATGTGATGGTACAGGATATTACGATGCTGAATTTCTGCTTCGATAGTGGCCTTCTGGGATAGATGACTCCCCAAGCAAGGGAAATGTTCAAAATTTCTAGGGTTGTTCCATATTTTTATTGTCAGGAGGTCCTTCATTGTTGCCAGGAGGGGGTTGGTAGATGATCTTAGTTTTTCTGATGTTGATAGAAAGTCATATACTTTGATAAGCTAGATTGAAGTTCTTCTGCTACGTGGGCAAGAATGGCTTAGTCATCAGCATACTGAAGGTCTGTAATGACAGTCGTCATCTCTTTTGTCTGGGCGTTGAGATGACTCAGTTTAAAAAGTCTCCCAACGTATGGGAAGAGACGAGACGATTGCGTACACCGGAAATGAACAACAACGACATAAGCTGTACCAGTTGGTAACCTAAGAAAAGGAGTCGGTCAAGACGGATTTAGATGAAAAATCAGTAAAACGCATAACGACGCGCATGTAAGATTCTTGCATGACTAAAAGAAAAACAACTTCTATAAGAAATTTGGAAGTTGAAGCCATGCTTAACAACCAATACATTCAATACTAGCCTGCACTACGCCATTCTGCGTCGCCTTAGGGAGAATCTCCAGGAAGACAATGTGGGCACTTAAATCGACTTCACTGAAAAGTATACCTGCAGATATTCTACCGAAGTCAAAAGCGCCCACTTTGGCGGATTGCACAAGCATGCGTTTAGCACTCAGGAATCTACGAATAGTTGCAGAATCACTTTGTTATTCCGAGTCATCAACATAGATATGTCATCTACGTCACGACGTGTCACCTACGTCACGACAAGTCATCGACGTCACGGTGTATATTTTGTTTAATATCTCGAAACTTAACTAACTGGTCTAATGAAAACACACCGGTTCATACAGAAAATCGACTAATTTTCCTTCATGAAAAAACCAACCGCAACATGAAGTATATATAAGTATTAAAATAATAACCAACTACTCCTAATTTCCCCCCATGTCAGATATGTGAGACACTAGGCGCTTCGAGAGGTACAAAGGTATTTAGCTGTATCACAAGAGCCGAATAAACACTGAATACAACATTTGCAAAAGTACGTAAATAAAGTGGGCAACAAATTATAAGAAAATATGTTTCAAAAAGGAGCAATAAATGGACATCAATCTGGGAATATTTTCGTGACGTAGATGACATTCATTCATGACGTCATGTTAATAAAATAAAAAAGAAATATGATACCATGCCAACGTTCACTGCTTTTCACTGGATTAGTTACACACTATATTAAGCTACCTAACTAACGCCGAAAACGCGATAAACATTATGGTCGAAAATATTGTTTTACTCTGGACGAAATATAAAATGACCCGGTTATCCAATCTTGTATTCTACGTTATTTGTATTCAACGTTAACCAAGTTAACTAAACTCATTTTGCGAAACAAGGAATGACCGACCAGACCACTGCTATTTCTTCTGTCATATACGACAACAGTGTGGTCTTGTAATAACACGACAGTTGTATACGACAACAGTGTGGTCTTGTAATAACACGACAGTTGTATCCCTGTCTAATGTTAAAATGCTGCCAGAATGCACAACATTATGTTGTATTCTACGTTATCAGCAAATGTGATTGCTGAAACATGAATACGTATACCTGTGCTATGAAACGTTACATATGTTCTGCAATACTTTGTAACATGTTGAGTATGTGTTCAGGTAATCTTATATTTAACAGTATCTTTCAATAGATCAATGATAAAAAAGTATTACATTCGTATGTAGTCTACGTTATCCGCATGCTGCAGTGTACACTTTAATTTATCATGACAATTACGCTACTTAATCAAGCCGTAACACCAAGTTTACCGTTGTGGGCGAGTAACGTAACAAAGACACCACAAAGGTCGTCATATCACAACCTGTTGCTCCGGCGACGATACTGGTAAGCAGGTGAACTAACCTTGTGTCCATACTTTAACCAACTGACCAATGGGACCAGGGTGGGCGGTACTTATTCTTGTACTTATACTGAGAGAGAACACAATCATCTAATAACGTTTGCACATTTTTATTAAAGCAAAACATAACACATGTATTTACAGCGCATCTTCCAAAAAGGCGAGTACCATACATTTAACATTATGTCGCCATCGCTCTGAAGGAGACTCCTCCAACCAACTCTTGATAGCATCCAAATGTTCGGGGGCCACGTCGGAATGTCTAAGATCTACCTCGAGTAAAAGAGTCTACCAGTCTCCAATGAATGCAGTGAAGTTAACTTTCTCCACAGCCTCATCAAAGTGCATGTCAATTAAAATGTCATCAGGCAAGAGACAATCGTGGTGGAGTTGACTAGGGTGATCTATCTCGCAACCGTTACAGCGTAGTTTCGAAAGATCAGCGACACCGCATGCAATGTGACGTACAAGCGTCTTCTTCATTTCGTTAACAGGATAGTCAATGGTAATGTTCGCCTTACACGCTGAAGAAGAAGAAGTAGTAGTAGTAATAGTATTAGTAGGAGTAGTAGTAGAAGTAGAAGTAGTTGTTGTTGTTGTAGTCGCGCAGTCGGACGGCTCCGAGAAGTTGTGAAGTGGGTAGTACAGTATGGCGAACTTGCGACAGCGGATGTAGAACGTGCACAAGTCGACGCTTGGGTGCCGGTTTGAGGTTCGGCCTGAAACAGCACGCACGCACGGAGTCTAATGCAGAACATCTAGGTGAGTGATATTGATGTTAGTGTAGCTGTTTCGCTAAATTTTCTTAACTATGAGAGACACGCGTGTCCCTACCAAACTGTTCAACTTGTAGATCTGCATGCTTTCGTTCAAAAGAGAAAAGACTGCACCGACGTCTAACAGACCGGTTATACACTGGTTGAATAAGGTCAGCCACATAGAACGACCCGTGGCCGACTCGACGAAGCATACTCTGACGAGGAAGTAAGTGTTACAGTTCACGCATGCATGTCTTTCACACCGAAGATTGTCATGATCGTCGACAATCATTCGCGTCTTACAATACGCACATCCGACGTACTAGAAGCAAACATCAATGCGTACCTTCTCAATAACGAGACCGCTCACGACCACGGTCGTGTCGCCGTCTATCGCCTTCCGCTCCAGGGTGTCGTTGTCGACGATCCGGTCCAGCGGCGGATCGAGATGGGAGCCGTTCGATCGGATGACTGGTTCCCTCGTCCTCTTCACATATGTCTTGCATGCCGACGGGGTTGTAGTAGCAGTATTCTGGGTGATTCATCATAACATTAGCCATATCGATGTCGGAGAACGAATGACAACCTCGAAAAACGGCCGTCTTATATACGTTTAGAGGTGGTCGTTAGAGTCACGTGGGTGTGCCGAAAGTTATCAACAAATGACTGAAAAGTTTAGAGTGTGCCGAAAATTACTTCTGTAGAAGATATGTTTGTAGAAAATAACGCGGACGTCGTAATAAGCCAAAAACAGCTCAGACTTCAGAGTAATACCGTACCTCTTGTTTCGCGCCGCTCTCGCCAGAATCGCCTCTTGACCTTTTGTTGACTATTTTTAGTTCTAGTTTAAAAATAAGACACACTTATTTTTGGGGTGATAGTTCACGACCTATCCGTCAGATGGCATGTACTAATTCGAGACATGTCCGCAAGTTCGTCAACTATCTGCTAGGAGGCGCTATATGACCTATGACCCTGACACGTGACATTTGACCTTCCTCCTTTCCTCCGCTCTTCATCCGCTCCGCTCCATCGTATAATGATAGGACCCTTATATACTACTAACATAAATTGAGCATAATATGGCAGCTTGTTAAACGCGTCAAGTGCCAACATAATTAACATTGAGAACTAAATCGGGTAAATTACGAAAGAGTAACTAGTCTTAAATCAAGTGTATCTTAAAAGCACAATCTCGCTTTGTTTTATCCCACTGGAATGGGCAGTCGAGTCAGTGAGTGAGCATCGAATAAGCGCAGGAGGGGAGAGGCATGGAAGAACTGGCGGGAGAAAGGGGGGAGGGAAGGATGAGGGAGCGGAGGCAGGCAGACAGGCAGGCAGGCAGGCAGGCAGGCGGGCGGGCGGGCGGGCGGGCGGGCGGGCGGGCGGGCGGGCGGGCGGGATGGCTGGCTGGCTGGCTGGCTGGCTGGCTGGCTGGCTGGCTGGCTGGCTGGCTGGCTGGCTGGCTGGCTGGCTGGCTGGCTGGCTGGCTGGCTGGCTGGCTGGCTGGCTGGCTGGCTGGCTGGCTGGCTGGCTGGCTGGCTGGCTGGCTGGCTGGCTGGCTGGCTGGCTGGCTGGCTGGCTGGCTGGCTGGCTGGCTGGCTGGCTGGCTGGCTGGCTGGCTGGCTGGCTGGCTGGCTGGCTGGCTGGCTGCGTTTTGAAGAAACTCGGTCCGGGCGTGACGTATGTCGCCAATGCTACGTCAGAGCAGATACACCCGGGCGCGCATGGGAGGCTTGGGTTTTTCCGAATCTGGGTGAAGCATAATCTGGGCCCATCTCACCGGAACGTAGGGTCTGACGAATGAGGCGACGTAAACTCGCGTCCTGACGTTATCCACATGAAATACAAGTAAGAACATTTTAGTCGAGCTAAAAGAATTGTAATGAAAACATTCATACCATCAATGACATAGCCGCAGATGGCAACACTATCTTTACGACGATAATTTTAGAAACAAAAACCAAGAAATTCTGCGGTTGGAACTCTAGCCTTTGATATATTGAGCTTCAAGTTTCCAACCTCCTGAACGAATTTTGAAAAAGTCTAAATCTACAAACCATACCTTGCAACACATCAGCATTGTATCTGCCGACCCGATCCGGTCTACTCACCGTTTCGTGCCACAACTTCGAGCGAAACGGCCGCTAGTCGTTCTCTTGCGCGGGGCCGACGCTTTGGAACGAGCGTAGGCTTATTGTATATGTATGTATGACTCTTCTACGATTGCCAGAGGATTTGTCTTCGTTATCCAGGCCAACAGCAATGCCTACTGTCTGGTTGACACTTCTAATTTAAATGTAATCTAATTTACATTTTCCAACTGCACCTTGGGTGTGTTTCTCCTTCTGGCTCTCGCTACACACAAAAACAAATACTCGCACCTGGCGCCAATAAACTTCGCTTGTAGGTGAGAGTCAAGCAATCCATTGACACACCTGCGGTTAGCAAAGGGTACATTCACGTAACTTAACCCAGTTTAGAATCTGTAAATATTACACGAAACATCTCGTGGCAGTGGGATTAGAACGAAGTCAGTGGTGCTTGTAATAACACTCAGGAGCTTCTGACGTTGACGTTGACGTTGACGTTGACGTTGACGTTGACGTTGACGTTGACGTTGACGTTGACGTTGACGTTGACGTTGACGTTGACGTTGACGTTGACGTTGACGTTGACGTTGACGTTGACGTTGACGTTGACGTTGACGTTGACGTCGACGTCGACGTCGACGTCGACGTCGACGTCGGACGTCGGCGTCGGCGTCGGCGTCGGCGTCGGCGTCGGCGTCGGCGTCGGCGTCGGCGTCGGCGTCGGCGTCGGCGTCGGCGTCGGCGTCGGCGTCGGCGTCGGCGTCGACGTCGACGTCGACGTCGACGTTGGGAAAATACTCGTCCGCACTCTTCTGAACCGCTTGTTCCTGCTGACAGAAGAAATACTATCCGAAAGCCAGTATGGCTTTAAACTATCTCGAGGAACCACGGGCATGATACTTCTGGCCCGTCAAATTCAAGAGAAATGGTGGGAACAAAACAAAGAACTATGCATGACCTTCATTGACTTGACTAAGACCTTCGACTCGATGGACAATTGCTCTAGCCATCTCAGCCATGGTTGGTTATATATATAACCAACCATGGCTGAGATGGCTAGAGCAATCGCCGGCCTGAAAGATGGCAAAGCACCTGGGGAAATGGATTTATATATATATATATATATATATATATATATATATATATATATATATATTTATATATATATAAACATACATACATACGTACATACGTACATACGTACATACGTACATACGTACATACGTACATACATACATACATACGTACATACATACATACATACATACATACACACACACATACATACACACATACATACATACATACATACATACATACATACATACATACATACATACATACATACATACATACATACATACATACATACATACATACATACATACATACATACATACATACATACATACATACGTACGTACTGCGGAAGCCCTTGAGGGAGTCAGGGCGGAAGGAATGAATGGCAGGGAAGGAAGGAAAGCAGATGGGCATCAATAGATGGGAAATAACGGTCGATGAAACTACATAACTCTCGCGTCAAGAAAAGCAGAATAAAAGCCAAACGTGCCTGCCTACTTTGCTCATTCGTCTCACTTAAAACCGGCCTGCTCTCCGCAATCACGCGCTTTTCACACATCTACCTATAAACAACGTTAAATAAGTAGTTCACGTAAACATGGCCAACACCTGTTGAATGTTCGGGACGCATTTGGCATTCGTCCACTCTGTCCATGTTTCGAATATATACATCATACAAATGCCGTCCTAAGACAGTGAGGCGTCAAGGTGGTATAAATGTGCAATATGGCATTTGACTTTAGGTGTAACTCAACCACCCGTTGATTCCGTGCTACCCTGCGCCAGGCGCACTGGCGCAACTCCACAGGACATATGATTTGTCATGTGTTCCACACGCAATAACAGCCACCCTGCTGTCGTACTTCGCGTAAACATGCTAGTCTTTGTCGCTATATAAACCCTCAAGGTAGATGCATATCCAGTGCAGCTCAGTTCACTGATCCTGTTGGCGCCACTGCGGCAAGAAAACATCCAATTCAACTGAAGACAACACGTTAATGTAAGTACGATCTGCTAACAAGATTGGTCAAATATAAATGTTTCAAAGTAATTCTATTTTATTACTACTACTATGACACCATGGTTCATCTGAAGAAATCAAACTTACTACTTGAAACTTCGTCATTGCATACATTATGCACTTTGTTATTATTACGATGTGAATTCTCAAACATGTACACATTAGGAACATAAATAATTGTCTTACATGTCCTACAACGTATTTTCTTCAGCATTTAAGCTGAACTCAACAATAAGAAAAGTTCAAGTGTATGTGCAATTGTATGTGTAATGGATAATATGCATTTGAGAATTAAAATACAGCGCAGTAACTTGTAAGTAAATTCGTATTTTGTATGATTAATGCATTGTCTTATAACTCAGAGTTAGGGACTTCACCGCAAAGATGTGCTTTAACATATTGCAGCCAGCAGAGTTTTTATTGATACAAAATACAGTGTGTATAGGCAAACGTAAAAAAGACATGAATCATTCTTCTTCTAGAAAATTGCCTCCTGAACAACCAACTTTATCTAGGATTATTAAGTTTCCTTTTAGAATTACAATAGTATTATTTTACTGAAGTTCACTCCATGTAATTATGCAGTTTAGGTCAACCATAATTGCATTTGTACGAAAAGAGAAGTTAGTATATAGTTATTTGTTTGTTTTGTTTCCCAGTCGGTCACGATGTGTCGAATGCTGTTGGTGGTGACGCTGTGTCTACTCGCCATGTTGGCGATATCGTCTGTAATGGCGAAGGCACCAAGTACTGGCAAAATGATACAGCGACCACCTATTGGGCCACCTATTTGGCCACCTTATCGTGAGTATCAGTATCTCCGTCGCCATACTCGGGTTGTCTTTAAGTGAGTATACGTTCTAGGCCTATGAATAAGTCATAGTTGGTTTGTCTTGTGACGAGTGTCACTACTCGACCATTTCATTCGTCGTCCTACTCGGTTTGTCATAGAGTTGGTATCAGTTCTAGGCCATTGAATGCGTCATCCTTCTCGGCTTGCACATATACACTTTACCGCCTAAATCGTATATGATTTGGGCCCTTACGAGAATATCGGTAGCGGGTAACATAAACTATTTTGAACGCGCACACGCGCGCACACGCGCACGCGCGCACATGCGCACACGTATATAATTATATATATATATATATATATATATATATATATATATATATATATATATATATATATATATATATATATATATTATTGTACTGACTTTGGTTGTTGGGTCGAACATTACTGGTTTCAACCATCGGCCTCTACAGCCTTTTTTCTACCGTTGCCGTCTTTAGTTCTTTCGTCTATAGCCCTAGACCTTCCTTACAGCAGACGATGCAAGACTTCCTGTGTCGGTTCTTCCATGTGTCGGATGCCACAATATCATCTTAGATGTAATTCCACCCTTGTGTCCAACACATCTCAGTCGTCTTCCTGTTGTATCACTTTATACATTCCACAGCATAACTCTCTTTTGGTCTAATGATGTAGCCAATGGATATTAAATGCCGTTCGAAGTAATCTTGTGTGACACCCGCGTAGACTCGACTATTGCGATATACAGTCGCCGCCTGATTTTGTATGAGCATATATATTTACATCTGTTGTTTAGTTGGTTTACTTAGCCATTGCATTCCTGGTGTTGTGTCTGTTGTGTAAATCTAGGAGCCAAGGTATTTGTTGTATTCAACCTTCTCTAAAAACACCTCCTACCCTGGCAGCCATGCAGGAGGTAACTAGTTGATTGAATGCAATATAATTAATTTGTGTTACCATGACTGAGCTTTAAGCCATTTCTTGCATATGATGTTTCCACTTGTTTTTCGAAGCTGTTGTGCCGGATCAACACCTCCTGTAGTAGCACATTATCATCAGAAAATTATAAATCTATGGAGAATTGCCTTTTGAGTTTTTGATGGAACATAGTCTACATGACTGTTTCCCATTTTACGCATAGTTGCTGTTAATATACTTAATTGCTTACTTATGGCTATTTACTCGCTGGGAGCGTAGGCCATCGACCTAGGAATGCCACTGTTGTCTGTTTGTGGCCATCTTCTCCATCTGTCGCCTGGTGCATCACGTCTCCTTTGTTTCTTTTTCTGTGTTTCTTTGCCAGATGGTCCATGGCCGTTTGCCTAGCGGGTGCCATGTGGTGGCATGACGGGTGGCATGACGGGTGGCATGACGGGTGGCATGACGGGTGGTGGCTTCTTGAAGTGTCCTAAGCGCTTTCCGTTTTCTATGCTTTATTTAATTTCCTATTAGTAGTTGTTTGTTCAATTAACTAAGTGTGGTGTTAAGTATCGTGTATGACCAATTCAGGTGTAAGATTCTGCGCAGGCATTTGTTGATGAATGTCTGTATGGTTTTCAGTGTCCTCAGCGTACTTTTCCATCTCTGCGATCCATGATAAAATACTCCTACATGTATATTTTCAGACTGGCCCAGCTGTGGTTTTTGCTACTGGGGATGGGGAAGGAGGTGGCCAATGGTATGGCACGAGCCGTTTCAGCCAGCGTGCTATCGATGGATAAGAATCTGCGTTAGAAGGTGGTGGAATCATTGCCGGTAAGTATCGTCACGAAACATGTCTTGAACGGTTACTGTTGAACAGGTAATTATTGTTCTTAACACGATTATGTAACCCGAACAGAACGCTAGGATTAGTATAATTGTTACTATGTCATTCTGTCACTTTTTCATAGAGATTTTAAATATGTGTGGTTTTTCGCATACATTGACATACATTGTGTGTGTGTGTGTGTGTGTGTGTGTGTGTGTGTGTGTGTGTGTGTGTGTGTGTGTGTGTGTGTGTGTGTGTGTGTGTGTGTGTGTGTGTGTGTGTGTGTGTGTGTGTGTGTGTGTGTGTGTGTGTGTGTGTGTGTGTGTGTGTGTGTTTGTGCGTGTGCATGCGTGGGTGTGTGTGTGCACACGTTCGTGCGAATAAGCGTGCTTGTGTCACGTCTACAATTGATAGTGAGCACTGCCAAGAAGACAGTCGGTTCTTTCTGATAGTACCACACCCGAATTGTATTTTAACGAAACATAACCGATGCCGTCGTCTTGCCAGACAATGGGCGTGGTACATCGACGTGTATTGCTGCTATCCGGGAATACTCTTCTACTTCCCGTATCCGTACCCGTACGGCATGTACTTGTGCTACAACAGAAGTAAGTGTCTACGTCTCCTATAGTTGCCTTTTTAAATAGCAAGGTTCTTCTTCTTCTTCTTCTTCCCCATCCTCTTCTTCTTCTTCTTCTTCTTATCTTCTTCTTCTTCTTCTTCTTCATCCTCTTCTTCTTCTTCTTCTTATCTTCTTCTTCTTCTTCTTCTTCATCCTCTTCTTCCTCTTCTTCTTCTTCTTCTTCTTCTTTTATCTTCTTCTTCTTCTTCTTCTTACTTCTTCTTCTTCTTCTTCTTCTTCTTCTTCATTCTTCTTCTTCTTATCTTCCGTGGTGATCTATCCATCTCCCTCTTGGTCTCCCTCTTGGTCTTTTTCCTGGCACTATCATGTCAACAACTGCTCTCACTTCGTTGTTTTCTTCCATTCTCTGTATGTGTCCATACCTGCGTAGTCTCATTTCTTTGACTTTCTCTTGTATGCTATTCACTCCTAGCTCTTTCTGATGTCCACGCTCTTTTCTTTGTCTCTCAGTGTTACACCTTTAATTCTTCTCAACATCCTCATCACTGTTTTCTCGAGAATCTGTTCCTCCTTCTTTCTATCTCTCCAACATTCTGCTCCATACAGAAGTACTGGTCTAATGACAGTCATGTAGAGCTTGATCTTTAATTTCCTTGGCATTTACTTGTCACTGATAACTCCTGTCATATGCTTTTTTCCAAATCTACGAAAGTAAAGAACAAATCCTTGTGCACTTCTAGGTGTTTTTCTTGCAATTGTAGTATGACAAATACTGCATTTGCTGTGGGAATCGTCCTTTGAATTGAATTATTTTGTAATACCAACCGCAGAGCGTATATTGACATGTGTTAAATAATGAATGATATGATTGGCAGATTACATCGGATGCGGCGGCTTCCTCGGCAAAGGACACAAGGCGTGCCTATACAAGTATGTTGACATAGGTGTTGTCGTAAATTATTACGAGACTTACAATTGCAATGCTTAATACAACCGACGTTTGACGTATATTAAGAAATTTACTCATCTGGACATTGTTTTCGCGACATGTTTGAACACATTCTGTCTGAGGAATAACATTGACAATAAACATGACAGCAGAAAGGCACAAGACAAGTATAGCTTAAAAAATACGACAATTACACACACGTGTTCTTCTCGGGCAATCTCAACACCTGTGTATGCTGTTTGTAAAAGTACATGAACACTAAAGAAACACATTATCTATAAACGTAGACAAACTTATTCATTAAAATAAATGTGTGCGCAAATTTACTTTATGCCCTTCATATAAGACTTTATACAGGGGTTCATACTGATGTGAGTCTGATCTGTTGGTTATCTTGATCAAAGGAACCACATGGACACGCAACAAAGGCAGTAGGGAAACTGAGATAGTATTTCCAACTCGGGCCATTGTTGGCTCTAAATATGTTGCCATGTTGGGCCGATACTGGCCTGGCATTAGGCCAACATATGGATGACCTTCGGGCTTATATTGGTTCAACAGTTGCTTGACCTTCCATCGGGCCACTTGTCTGTCAACATTGGCCCACGGTTGGCATTCCAAGCTACAGACTGCCATTAATTCTTTTGTCAACTGTAGTTGCAGTCTGACATGTTAGCTAGGCAGGCGCCGAGGAGAAGATGCTCTTACATTGATCATAAGTTACCACGCTAATCTATTCATACGAACCTTATTTATGCACTAATGACAGAAGAACGCGGTGATTACTTAGGGGGGGGGAGATTTTGTCTGAGACGTTCCAGAAATCAACATCGGCTCGCCAAAAATCCGGCCTGCAAGTTTCCAGAAACATCGATTTCAGCACCCCCAGAGTGCATACAATTTGCACATCCCACTTATCGAGACTGGCCAAAAATTGGAAATTGCACCCCAAAACCCACACCCTCTTAACATGGTGTGGGCTAATCATATGTCCACCCCTTCTATTTATTTTGGTGTAGGGGCGGCAGTTAAACTCTCAACCCCGCTTCCAAAGCCTACTTTGTGTCATGCCTAAATCCTGAAAAAGGTCTGAGGTCAGGGGTTTGTATCGTAAGCCAGTATTAACATTCAATACGTCCTTATTCCTAACCTCGCCTGACTAACGCCTATAACGTCTGCTGTGTGTGTTTGACTTATGTTGAGTCGTTTGTGCTGTTTCAGAGGAGTGAAGATGTGTGGCCCATCCTATAGCCTCAAAGGTTCCCAGTGTGTCAAGGTAAGACAGTTCCATACCTCCGAAAATACGTTTCTTTTCAGGTCCAATCATAATATATGTAACTAGCCGAGTTTCCCAGCGACATCTGGTGTAGAAAGGTAGTCAACCGTGCTAAAACTTTGAAAATTGCGAAATATTGATTCAGTGTGTCTCTGAAATAAATAGCGCGCTCATGCGTAAGACGCAACAAAATGCACAGGTGTGGCATACATACCGGGTTGTCGCAGGGATATGCATTCAAGATTCTGAAACGCTAGCAACGTAAACACAAATGAAAATCGCGCATACATCCGGTTGTAGATGGCATAATTATCATCCCGATGGGATAGAAAAATAAAATTCAATGTCTGGAACTTTACGTACAGCTTTTTGAAATGTTGAGCCCCCAAATTCTCCGTAAGTCTAAATCTACGAACGATCCCAGTTGGCCCACTAGATCACGTGCTACATTTCAGATCGACACATGCAAAACTGACGGAGATGTGGGCCTACAAACCTACACATATAGAGAAACATTGTTTTATATTTTATTTTGTTATTTCGGATAGATTGAAAAGGATTCTTTGAACATTTTAAAACTTAATAATGTACGCAATTTTTTACTAGTCATGTTTAAATAATTGTTTAATGCATTTCTATATTCCTTCATGTCATTAGCAATGTGTTTTATTAATCACTTACAACCGTGACGACATATCGAAAAATATACTCCACTTTCGCGGAGTTTGACCACTCGGTCCAGTTAGCCAGACGTCGGTTTTATCCGACAAGTTCTCTCTGCTTAAAGTCAAAGATCATTGTGTGGTTAACTGTGCGTATGTGAATATACATAATAATCGGACTACACGATTAATAGTTATGTACAGACTGTATAAGCTTGTTGCGCATATAACATCCGCGTAACGCATATATTTACAAGATAAATGTACTTATGGGAGAGAAAGTACTTATGGGAAATGATTATGTTTTGTTACAGTACATCGCGAATATAGCCTACATAAAGCTTACAAAGAATTGCTTTAACATATTTTGATAATGAGTGTTTATTTATTTGCTTGCAAGGGGGCGGGCTGGTCGGCCGGTAGGGCAATGCAGGGTGCGGTGCGGTTGACGGGAAGTGTAAGGCTACCGGCAAAGAGTCCCCCAGCCAACGTCAAGGAGGGGATGATGGCGAAGCCTCCCCTTAGCGCACTCGGGAAACCGCCAGCGGCCAGCATCATGCGGACCGCCTAGGATCGCTTGCGGTCAACAAGTGTGGCAAAAATAAATGTGTAGCAAAATGTTTGTTTGCATCGTGATTGAACTGCCGATTTAGTTAAGTATTTGTCCTGAAATGTCACTCACTTTAATTGCATGAACCAGAGTTAATATTCCTGTTTAGCTAAAGTGAATTCCGCGTTATGCAGATTTATACTATTTCCATTACAACGCCAATCACGTTCTCGTAACTATAATGTTTTTTAATTATTATACTCTGCGAATCAATTGTTTTGTACACTGAACATTGCCAAAAATGTTCTTGGGGAATTTAAAGTCAAATTCACACTGTAGGTATCAAGCAGTCGAGTACGGTGGTATCCCCTCAATACGAGAAGACTAGTATATTTATGTGTTTTTCTTCTGGTGTGTATTTGTATTTTAAGATTTTAATGTATGTAAAGCGCCACGAACAATTTGAAATTGGATGTGGCGCTATATTAAATAAAATATATTATTATTATATTATTAAGACTGATTTCTGTCAAGCAAAATGAATGGGCCTATTAACTCTATCTCACCCAGCATCATAAAAATCTAACCGCACCGCTTATTCAAATTTAACAAGATTCTGATGCGAAACCAGGACTATTTTGATATGTCCTAATATATCGTGTCTGTGCAGGTAATTATACTGTAGCCGGCACTAAGTCATCATCATAATATTATATTTCGTCCACTCACTTTCAACATCATACTTAAGTGAAACAACATAATCAGAATCAAATTAAATGTCGAATCGAATGTCCTTTGATGTGCATATGTAATGGCATACGGTTCAGATAGGTTTTCTAAAGCCTGTTTGCAGTTAAACATAACTTTACAATATGTATATCTAGTGAAAATAGATCTGAAGCATACGGATGTGCATTGCGAGATAGAAAATGACATATCAGAGTAGCGAAGTAAGTTACCAGAAATAACTCACATTTATGTTATAGTCCACAGCGTAGTTAGTGTTGATCTTAAGCGTAAGTTGAGTGATTGACTGCTCGAAGATACTAGTGTGTCTTCTTACAATACGACGAACGTCGCTGAGTATGTGAAGTTCACGTCAATCGATTTGTCCTAATTATGGTAGTGTCGAATAGTTAAACACTATTTGTATTGCTGTGCTATTGCCACGAGGGTAGACCATTATTTCATCGTCTCCCTTTGCTACCTCGGATCCATGAAGCTAGTGCCAGTTTTCAGAAGTATTTGCCGCGAGCATGTTCTTCGTGTTATAGCTAGGTCACAATACGGTTTATCTATCGATAAAACCTGATTTCCCATAAAACGTGACAATCTTTGCATGTATACGATATTTCGAATAGATAATGGTTGTACGTCTAAGTAATGGGGTCAAACATGTACCCCCCGAGTGTTTGGCACCCGAAGTGACAGAGTCTATTAGGGAAACTTTATCATTTCCCCCTTCTCTCTCACACGCGCACGCGCACGCGCATGCACACACACACACTCACGCACGCACGCACGCACGCACGACAACGCACGCACACACACACACAGACACAGACACAACACACACACACACACACACACACACACACACACACACACACACACACACACACACACACACACACACACACACACACACACACACACCTGCACAATGTGGACTGTTGTTAGATGTTTTGTTTGGCGATATTACAAAAAGAGCTGACGCTACTGAGTAGAATCAGTACGTGAGCACACAGCGTTAGGATTAGGAACACCAGTAGGAAGTGAACCTCAAACACGCAACACTAAAACATCGTCACCATAAACTGTGCAAGTAAACAAAATCGGTAGACAAATAACATATCATGTTTTGTTTTTTGATGCAACGCAAAACGCTACTGGAATTAAGTCACAACCGTTGCCACGCTGTTAGAAACGTGTTTCTAAATAATCTCACAAAAATGTAAATCAATACATCCAAAGAAAACATACAAACTCACGTTTTATTGACTGTCGTAAATATAATAAACAATCGCCATCTTGTTTGCAATTTTCAGGTAAGCCCCAGATAATCTGTTCCCGGAAACCACATAGTTCCTAAACATATGCTTTGCATTGTTATCGTGAATTCACGTCGCTTCATAACTCATTCCTAACTTTTGTTTTATGCTCATTAGACACTCATCATGAATTCCACAAGTGGACAATAAAGTATTATCATTGTCAACGTAATTGTCGCATTTTCTTCCTAAGCCAGAACTGAATTCGTCGGTCCACAGCGCATCACGAATTCATGTCGCTTGACAACTCATTCCTAACTCGCACTAGCTCAGAGGAGCCGGGTTCATGCCAGACCGCTTACATAGACAGGAAGAGATTCACCAGGTCAGTATATTTCACCTGGTCCGGATCACGAAACAGCAGAATTCAGACTTCGACTGTTGTTTTGTACGTGTCGATTCCCACGCCGATTATGTGTTGCTTGACCGTCTTGTAATCTACATAGACAATTGACCCGGCGTTGTTCAGGACAGTATTACAATAGGTATTTAACGTAGAAGCCAAGTAGACTGCAACACAGCAACATCTAACGGCATTGTAACCGTGGTGTTTCGCCAAAATTCGACCTTTTAAGTCATAGGACACAATATAGACATACGTCATTCTTCCCCCGGACCATACCCGAATGGAACAGGGTAAGTTTTGAGTGGTGTGCTCGACTGGCGGGTCGGCCACTAAATGGCAATATACATATGTGTGCCATTCATACCACACTTGGTACAGATGGGCCCACGTTTGTAGCCTTGTTTTATTTTACTTGTCAATTTCCCGTTTTTTGTACAAATCAATAATTTAATTCTTGCAGTAGGACATCTTCCTCGACTGTCCTACTATCTCGATCTTATATAGAACTGTACAAAGTTACTA
Organism: Ridgeia piscesae; assembly: GCA_025642075.2. NCBI lineage: Eukaryota > Metazoa > Annelida > Polychaeta > Sabellida > Siboglinidae > Ridgeia > Ridgeia piscesae. The sequence continues at coordinate 70,775 of JAODUO010001461.1, read as the reverse complement.
TTTTCAAATCGTGCAAGAGCTGCCAATAAACTTTTAAAATCCGTGAATCCATCTCAATTGTGCCGCTTGTGCGAATTTGAATTGAACTCCTGCGAGAAATGTTATTATATATATATATATATATATATATATATATATATATATATATATATATATATATATATATATATATCAATCATCATCATCATCATCATCATCATCATCATCATCATCATCATCATCATCATCATCATCATCATCATCATGCTGTCGGTCGCGATGCGACAACGACTGCTTCCATTGCTTAACTATTGCTCTACATTTATCTCTCTGCTGTGAGAGTGATGTCCACGAATCGGTCTTTATGTCTCTCAGCTTCAGGTCTCTGTTGATGGTATCTTTGAACAGGAAACGAAGGCCCCTCTCTTTCCGTGACCAGAAGACAGTTGAGAGTAGAGAATCTGCTTTGGTGACATCCTCATGAGGTGTCCATTCCACCGGAGATTCTTTCTGATCAGAAGATCTTCCATAGATGGCAGCCCTGTCCGTTCGAATATGTTCTTGTTTGTCACTTTGTCCATCCAGGTTATCCTCATGATCGAACGCAGATGTCGCATCATGAAGCCATGCAGCTTTTTTACCTGTCGTCTGTACACTGTCCAGGCCTCATCTCCGTATAGGAGGGTGGACAGCACGATTGCAAGGTATATATTGCTTTTAACCCTCATGGTGATTGTTCCAGAGTCTCTGGTGTAGTCGGCTGAAAGATGCATTAGTTAGCTTTGGCCCCTCCTCTGTATTTCATGGTCAATGCATCTAACTTGTTCAACTTTTGTTTCCATCAACAATGATAAACCTCCTGTGGGTTCTTCTAGAGTTGGGTTGGTATAGCACCTCGGTCTTCTCGATTTTAATATTCAGGTCGAAACTTCTTTGACGCATCGTAGAAAACATCCAATATTTTCTGCATCTCTTCAGCAGAGTGGGCAACCAGTGCACTGTCATCTGCGAATAGCAGCTCTCTCATCAGTATCCGAGTAGTCTTGGTCTTCACTCTGAAGTGTGCGACGTTGAATAGGTCAGCGCTCTGTCTGGACTGTATGTAGACGCCATCCCACATATTTCGGAAAGTATCGTCGCGCATTGCTGATAAGAAGATGGAGAAGAGCGTGGGGGCCAGTACACAACCTTGCTTGACCCCTTTTGTAACACTGAACGATTCCGAGACTTCCCCTCCAACACTAACATTCGCCATCATTCCGGTATGTAGAGCTTCGATCATAGTTGTGAATTTCTCTGGGCATCCATACTTCCTCAGTAGCTGTCATGCATAGCCCGGTCCTCCCAAAAACGCCTCGAAGTCAACAAATACCATGTATGTGGTCGGTCCTGCTCAATGCACTTTTCTTGTAGCTGTCGGAGACAAAATATCATATCCACGGTGCTCCGGTTACCTCTGAAGCCACATTGTGTCTCCGGAACTACCTCTGGTGTTATGTGGGTAGATAGTCTGTTGAGGAGGATCCTGGCGAAGATCTTGCCTGCTATGGAAAGAAGAGAGATTTCTCTATAGTTCCCACAGTCTGTTCGATCACCTTTCTTGTAGATGGTTACAATGATGGCATCCTTCCATGCTTATGGTACAGAACCCACACCCCAGGCATTGGTGATTAGTTGGTGCAGTCTGCTGAAACAGATTGTCTCCTCCGTGCTTCCATACTTCTGCAGGAATTCCATCTCGGTGCTTTGCCATCTTTCAGGCCAGGGGATTGCTCTAGCCATCTCATCCATGGTTGGAATCTCATCGAGGCTTGTCTTGGTACCGCGCTGCGGGATGTTGTCCAGAGCTTCGTGATTTATATCGCCAGGGACGTTGAGTAGCTTCTGGAAGTGTTCACTCCATCTCGCCACAACTCTCTTGCTATCCGAGAAGGTCTCCATTCCATCTGTTGATTTCAGGTGAACAGAACCCTTCTTCGTGGGTCCCCACACTTCCTTCAGTCCATTGTAGAAGCCCTTCATGTCGTTTCTATCAGCAGCCCTCTGCAGCTCCACTGCCTTCCTTTCCCACCAGTCTGACTTCATTCCACGGGTGCGTTTTTTTAGCAGTTAGCAGACATCTTTGTATGCTGCAGTGGTGGATCTAGTGTTCCTGGTTTGAAAAAAATATATATATTGAAGAAACTCTTATAATTGTACCCCTCACAATTATTAACGTGTAACTCTCTGTCCTGGGCCCTTCTCCCGATCAAACCCCTTCCCGTTGTGTCCCGTCTTCCCGGCGTGCACAGGGACGTCCCTTCGCCACGTTTGCTTCGACCGGCTTCGAATTTTCCAGCTTGTCTTGGACTGTCCCACGCCAGAGCCTGTCTGGATTTTGCTGGAAGCTAGTTTATTTTCTGCATCGAAAGTATGACCAGTCCACCCCATCTTCTTCTGATTTAGTCTACGGCAGGACAAAAGTGCCATCACATCACGACTTGTTTTCGTTTGAAATAGACACTTCCTTGGATAAAGCGATCACAGTCGTTGTTGACTGGTCTTTCACTGCATGTACAGCATATTTGTGTTATTACATCAAATGGCAAATACTTGCCCCAATTTGAAACAATTCCAATATATATATATATATATATATATATATATATATATATATATATATATATATATATATATATATATATATATTTTTTGTATGTTGTGGTGTGTGTGTGTGTGTGTGTGTGTGTGTGTGTGTGGTGTGTGTGTGTGGTGTGTGCGTGTGTGCGTGTGTGTGTGCGTGTGTGTGTGTGACCCATTTACGTCCTAATCAATTTAAACATTGCATATGTAATAAGAGCAGCGTGTGACTGAAATCACCCAAAACAAGTATATCACACGACCGGAAGGGCCGACCACATTCCTCGTGGGCAATAGGAATTTTTCGAACCGATGAGCCAGTGGTGGAGTGAAGGCTGCTACTGACGAAATCAGCCGCAACGACCCATGGCGCGCGAGGGTGGACACACTACACACTTGCTGGAGACGCTGTGGTCGGGCCTCAGAGACAGTGTGCCCACCAGACTACGACCACGTATCGACACCAAGACTATTCAAGTCGCACAAACTATTCATCACCATCAGAACCTTGCCTGGAAATGCTTACAACACCGAATGACACCCGCAAAGTTAAACACAACGTTCCGTGCATCACATCACCTTTATAGGCTCACAAAGAGCCACGTTTCTTCGGCATCCATCTTTCGCCACGTCTTTCGTATGTAACGTAATAACGCGTCATTGTCTTACGCATTACGTAATGAAATCGAGGCACAGCATACGTCGCCGTGGATATTTCGTATATTCCTTACTGTTATGAAGTGTCACTGTCAGGACCATTACTAAGCACATCAACGCTTATGGTGTCAGGTTCTATTTGTGACATAACTTTACCGAGACGAAATCTACGTTGTTCTGCTCTAGACGCGTTTTAGTGAAAATGTCAAACCGTGGCTACCAGAAGCAATCGCTGATGTAATCCGCCTTGTCCACGTTGGTAAGTAATAAATAGTTTCATAAGGAATTGTCTGAATCAACATACTATCATGAAAACAGATGCTTTCATCGATATTGTAATTTGGGGCGCTAGATTATATTTCTGCTTAATACACACCAATCTATTGCGGATAACAGATTTCAGTTTTCTTTATTATGGAAAATGAGGATGGCCAAACAAGAGGGCACCCTTACAAAATACACAAATTACACTCTAGGCTTGATATACGAAAGTACTCTTTCACTCAAAGGATAGTAAACGATTGGAATAGACTTCCTAGAAGTGCTGTTATGTCCGCAAGCGTCAACCAATTTAAGGGTCACATTGACAAGTATCTACGAAATAGGGCGGAGGATTACACGAGTCAGCGATTGACTCACTTCCTCGTCAACTCCTCGACTACATAGTAGAAGAAGATTCAAGGTAAATTCAAGGTAAATAACACGATAGCATGATGATTAGCGGTTTACGGGTTGGTCCTTAGTACAGAACGGCCTTGGACTCTTATTGCACAAAGTCTTCAGTTGCGCTCCGGTTTCTGCGTGTTGACAGATTTGGTACGGGATCAACAAATCGGTGGTCTCGTTAAGTTTTGCTTTTATTTTTGGTTTGCTCGTCTTTATCTAGAGCTATCACGACACACACAACCACGGCGTATTTCATTGTGTTTTTATTGGTACACACATTACACAATACATTTTTGTTACACAAATTATTTATATTTCGAACGTAACTGTGTCGTATGAGTACGGGTATGTTTGTGTGTGTGTGTGTGTGTGTGTGTGTGTGTGTGTGTGTGTGTGTGTGTGTGTGTGTGTGTTTGTGTTTGTGTTTGTGTGTGTGTTGTGTGTTTGTGTGTGTGTGTTGTGTGTTGTGTGTGTGTGTGTGTGTTGTGTGTGTGTGTGTGTGTGTGTGTGTGTGTGTGTGTGTGTGTGTGTGTGTGTGTGTGTGTGTGTGTGTGTGTGTGTGTGTGTGTGTGTGTGTGTGTGTGTGTGTGTGTGTGTGTGTGTGTGTGTGTGTGTGTGTGTGTGTGTGTGTGTGTGTGTGTGTGTGTGTGTGTGTGTGTGTGTGTGTGTGTGTGTGTGTGTGTGTGTGTGTGTGTGTGTGTGTGTGCATGGTGGATTGCATTGAGTAAACACTGATACGAACGCAGATTGTCATCCCGTGAAGAATCATTAATTTGACATTATATTCAACAACATTCTGTGGGAACGAACTCGAGGATAGAACCAACATTGTTTCCCGTCTTGTAAATGAGAATTGGAGAGTTTGTCACATATATTGATACACTATATTTATATTCATATCAATTATCAACAGGCAATTGCTAAACATCTAGGGACGAAGAAAAGACACAATACATTAAAACCGGGAACGACCCTAGGAAAGTGGTTCACGACTGGCTGAAAGAGAGAACCGAAGAATGTATATAAAAGGGCATGGAAAAATGTACGCACAAACACCCGCGCATACACACATACGCACGCACGCACGCACGCACGCACGCACGCACGCACCACACACACACACACACACACACACACACACACACACACACACACACACACACACACACATCGTGAGAGGGGATTCGCACACTATATCTGTGAATGACTTGTTTCTGGCAATATGACTCACTTTCGTACGCATTTGGTGGAACAAAAACTAACATTAATTTTATAAACGACGAAACTCGTCTTCTTACGAAGACATATTCGTCTCGCCCGGCATATGGTTTGATGTATGACATGAAGTAGATGTTGGTGATTTATAAAAGGACATAAATAAACGTGACGTTTATGATGTACATATGTTAGAAGTCGACGCAGCACCCACTTGTCAGAGCGACAGGAGACGCAATGTGGAGAGGACAGAACGTTACTAGCTTTAAAGAATAAATGACACTCTCCGAGAAGTTTGACGGGAGAAAAAAAAAATGAAACGACACAAGGGAGATGGGTGAATGAAACGACACAAGGGAGATGGATGAATGAAACGACAAAAGGGAGATGGGTGAATGAAACGACACAAAGGAGATGGTGACTGAAACGACTAATGGGAGATGGATGAATGAAACGACTAAAGGGAGATGGGTGAATGAAACGACACAAGGGAGATGGGTGAATGAAACGACACAAGGGAGATGGGTGAATGAAACGACACAAGGGAGATGGGTGAATGACACGACACAAGGGAGATGGTGAATGACACGACACAAGGGAGATGGATGAATGAACTGGAATGTGACGAAACGACACAGGGAGATGGGTGAATGAAACGACACAAGGGAGATGGATGAATGAAACGACACAAGGGAGATGGGTGAATGAAACGACACAAGGGAGATGGGTGAATGAAACGACACAAAGAATGAATGAGTAGGAATGTAAACGACACAAGGGAGATGGGTGAATGAAACGACACAAGGGAGATGGTGAATGAAACGACACAAGGGAGATGGTGAATGAAACGACACAAGGGAGATGGATGAATGAAACGACACAAGGGAGATGGGTGAATGAAACGACACAAGGGAGATGGTGAATGAAACGACACAAGGGAGATGGTGAATGAAACGACACAAGGAGATGGTGAATGAAACGACACAAGGGAGATGGTGAATGAAACGACACAAGGAAGATGGTGAATGAAACGACACAAGGGAGATGGGTGAATGAAACGACACAAGGGAGATGGTGAATGAAACGACACAAGGGAGATGGGTGAATGACACGACACAAGGGAGATGGTGAATGAAACGACACAAGGGAGATGGGTGAATGAAACGACACAAGGGAGATGGGTGAATGAAACGACACAAGGGAGATGGTGAATGAAACGACACAAGGAAGATGGTGAATGAAACGACACAAGGAGATGGTGAATGAAACGACACAAGAAGATGGTGAATGAAACGACACAAGGGAGATGGGTGAATGAAACGACACAAGGGAGATGGTGAATGAAACGACACAAGGAAGATGGTGAATGAAACGACACAAGGGAGATGGGTGAATGAAACGACACAAGGGAGATGGTGAATGAAACGACACAAGGGAGATGGTGAATGAAACGACACAAGGGAGATGGTGAATGAAACGACACAAGGGAGATGGTGAATGAAACGACACAAGGGAGATGGTGAATGAAACGACACAAGGGAGATGGGTGAATGAAACGACACAAGGGAGATGGGTGAATGAAACGACACAAGGAAGATGGTGAATGAAACGACACAAGGGAGATGGTGAATGAAACGACACAAGGGAGATGGTGAATGAAACGACACAAGGAGATGGTGAATGAAACGACACAAGGGAGATGGGTGAATGAAACGACACAAGGAGATGGTGAATGAAACGACACAAGGAGATGGTGAATGAAACGACACAAGGAAGATGGTGAATGAAACGACACAAGGGAGATGGGTGAATGAAACGACACAAGGAGATGGTGAATGAAACGACACAAGGAGATGGTGAATGAAACGACACAAGGAAGAGGTGAATGAAACGACACAAGGGAGATGGGTGAATGAAACGACACAAGGGAGATGGTGAATGAAACGACACAAGGAAGATGGTGAATGAAACGACACAAGGGAGAGGGTGAATGAAACGACACAAGGAGATGGTGAATGAAACGACACAAGGAGATGGTGAATGAAACGACACAAGGAGATGGTGAATGAAACGACACAAGGGAGATGAGTGAATGAAACGACACAAGGGAGATGGGTGAATGAAACGACACAAGGGAGATGGTGAATGAAACGACACAAGGAAGATGGTGAATGAAACGACACAAGGGAGATGGGTGAATGAAACGACACAAGGGAGATGGTGAATGAAACGACACAAGGGAGATGGTGAATGAAACGACACAAGGGAGATGGTGAATGAAACGACACAAGGAAGATGGGTGAATGAAACGACACAAGGGAGATGGTGAATGAAACGACACAAGGGAGATGGTGAATGAAACGACACAAGGGAGATGGGTGAATGAAACGACACAAAGAAGATGGTGAATGAAACGACACAAGGAAGATTGGTGAATGAAACACACAAGGGAGATGGGTGAATGAAACGACACAAGGGAGATGGGTGAATGAAACGACACAAGGGAGATGGTGAATGAAACGACACAAGGGAGATGGTGAATGAAACGACACAAGGAAGATGGTGAATGAAACGACACAAGGGAGATGGTGAATGAAACGACACAAGGGAGATGGTGAATGAAACGACACAAGGGAGATGGTGAATGAAACGACACAAGGGAGATGGTGAATGAAACGACACAAGGAAGATGGGTGAATGAAACGACACAAGGGAGATGGGTGAATGAACGACACAAGGGAGATGGTGAATGAAACGACACAAGGGAGATGGTGAATGAAACGACACAAGGGAGATGGGTGAATGAAACGACACAAGGAAGATGGTGAATGAAACGACACAAGGGAGATGGGTGAATGAAACGACACAAGGGAGATGGTGAATGAAACGACACAAGGGAGATGGGTGAATGAAACGACACAAGGGAGATGGGTGAATGAACGACACAAGGAAGATGGTGAATGAACGACACAAGGGAGATGGGTGAATGAAACGACACAAGGGAGATGGTGAATGAAACGACACAAGGGAGATGGGTGAATGAAACGACACAAGGGAGATGGGTGAATGAAACGACACAAGGGAGATGGTGAATGAAACGACACAAGGGAGATGGGTGAATGAAACGACACAAGGAAGATGGTGAATGAAACGACACAAGGAAGATGGTGAATGAAACGACACAAGGAAGATGGTGAATGAAACGACACAAGGGAGATGGGTGAATGAAACGACACAAGGAGATGGTGAATGAAACGACACAAGGAGATGGTGAATGAAACGACACAAGGGAGATGGGTGAATGAAACGACACAAGGGAGATGGGTGAATGAAACGACACAAGGGAGATGGGTGAATGAAACGACACAAGGAGATGGTGAATGAAACGACACAAGGGAGATGGTGAATGAAACGACACAAGGAGATGGGTGAATGAAACGACACAAGGGAGATGGGTGAATGACACGACACAAGGGAGATGGTGAATGAAACGACAAAGGAGATGGGTGAATGAAACACAAGGGAGATGGTGAATGAAACGACACAAGGGAGATGGTGAATGAAACGACACAAGGAAGATGGTGAATGAAACGACACAAGGAGATGGTGAATGAAACGACACAAGGGAGATGGTGAATGAAACGACACAAGGGAGATGGGTGAATGAAACGACACAAGGGAGATGGTGAATGAAACGACACAAGGGAGATGGTGAATGAAACGACACAAGGGAGATGGTGAATGAAACGACACAAGGGAGATGGTGAATGAAACGACACAAGGGAGATGGGTGAATGAAACGACACAAGGGAGATGGGTGAATGAAACGACACAAGGGAGATGGGTGAATGAAACGACACAAGGGAGATGGGTGAATGAAACGACACAAGGAAGATGGTGAATGAAACGACACAAGGAAGATGAGTGAATGAAACGACACAAGGGAGATGGGTGAATGAAACGACACAAGGGAGATGGTGAATGAAACGACACAAGGGAGATGGGTGAATGAAACGACACAAGGGAGATGGGTGAATGAAACGACACAAGGGAGATGGGTGAATGAAACGACACAAGGGAGATGGTGAATGAAACGACACAAGGGAGATGAGTGAATGAAACGACACAAGGGAGATGGTGAATGAAACGACACAAGGGAGATGGGTGAATGAAACGACACAAGGGAGATGGTGAATGAAACGACACAAGGGAGATGGTGAATGAAACGACACAAGGGAGATGGTGAATGAAACGACACAAGGGAGATGGTGAATGAAACGACACAAGGGAGATGGTGAATGAAACGACACAAGGAGATGGTGAATGAAACGACACAAGGGAGATGGGTGAATGAAACGACACAAGGGAGATGGGTGAATGAAACGACACAAGGGAGATGGTGAATGAAACGACACAAGGGAGATGGTGAATGAAACGACACAAGGAAGATGGTGAATGAAACGACACAAGGGAGATGGGTGAATGAAACGACACAAGGGAGATGGTGAATGAAACGACACAAGGGAGATGGGTGAATGAAACGACACAAGGAGATGGTGAATGAAACGACACAAGGGAGATGGGTGAATGAAACGACACAAGGGAGATGGTGAATGAAACGACACAAGGAGATGGGTGAATGAAACGACACAAGGGAGATGGTGAATGAAACGACACAAGGGAGATGGTGAATGAAACGACACAAGGGAGATGGGTGAATGAAACGACACAAGGGAGATGGGTGAATGAAACGACACAAGGAAGATGGTGAATGAAACGACACAAGGGAGATGGTGAATGAAACGACACAAGGGAGATGGTGAATGAAACGACACAAGGGAGATGGGTGAATGAAACGACACAAGGGAGATGGTGAATGAAACGACACAAGGAGATGGGTGAATGAAACGACACAAGGGAGATGGGTGAATGAAACGACACAAGGGAGATGGGTGAATGAAACGACACAAGGAGATGGTGAATGAAACGACACAAGGAAGATGGTGAATGAAACGACACAAGGGAGATGGGTGAATGAAACGACAAAGGATGTGAACGAAACGACACAAGGAAGATGGTGAATGAAACGACACAATGGAGATGGTGAATGAAACGACACAAGGAGATGGTGAATGAAACGACACAAGGAAGATGGTGAATGAAACGACACAAGGGAGATGGCTGAATGAAACGACACAAGGAGATGAGTGAATGAAACGACACAAGGGAGATGGGTGACTGAAACGACACAAGGGAGATGGTGACTGAAACGACACAAGGAGATGGTGAACGAAACGACACAAGGGAGATGGGTGAACGAATAGACGACACTGCTGAGGAGGCAACTAAAGTGGGCGTGACGTATGGGACGAATGAGAAAGCAACTGGCCGAGGGAGCAGTACTTCAGGAGTGAATAGTTCAGGCGCCGATACTGAACGGGTGAGTCAAAATTACATTGCGTCAGATTTCGTCAAAGTCTACGCGAGGCGTTTCAGTAACCTTTCACGCATCGTTTGATTGAGGTTTTTGTTCACACATCTATTCTGCATTGCCTAATTTCAGCGATGTTCTTAAAATCGTATATTAACACACCACAGTAAGCCACCATTGATAAACTGAAGTAGGCATACTGTACACAAGATAGCGTGTAACATCGTTGCAGGGTTTCGCTATTTAGTTGCGCGATTCAAGCAGCAGATTTGAGGGTTTCATGCAAACTCGGTTTCTGCAGAGAATGCCCTCTATTTACACACCGAGTCACGTGATATGCAGTCCGAGCAAATCGTGGCGATGCCAACAATTAATTAGTGTTTCATACCGGTACAATCCACAGTCCAACCCACCAATACGAGACGTCGTACGTGCAATCCAATTTCAACAGTCCAAGGTGGCTTCCAAAACCACAGCCACTGCATCAGTACATGTTCCATTCGATAGGTGGCACCAGTGGCTAGACTTGTTTCCCTCGCGATACGTGGAGTCACAGATGCCGTCCACTCACAGGTTGTGTCGTGACGTTTCAGGAGTTCACAACTTTCTCTTTAGTATTCTGGCATTCTGTGAGTTCACACCTCGAAGTGCTTCACCCTGTTCGGGTGCATCCACACATGCTGCATGTTGTCGTACTGGGCGGGCGGCGTCTGGCGGTCGTAAACACCCGCAGTTCCCACCTTTCCACTCACGTCTTGCGTAGCACTAGTGGCGCCACCTTGCGTAGTGCCAGCAGCGCCACCAGCGCCAGGCAGGAAGACGCCGGGACGACTGGACTTCTTCCCGCCTGCTACATGCCCCGGCGTCCCGACGTCGCTGTCGGTGCGCTGTGGTCCGTAATCCCCGCTCCGCTTCGACCTGGGCGCCGAGGCGTCGTCCGGAGTCAGAGACCCGCTCGAGTCGAACGCTGGCACGTAAAACCGCGCCGCGTCGCCGGTATCACGTGACCGTCTCCCAGAGGAAGACGGCGGATTGGCAGCGTCGATGGCGCCCGCAGGCGCGGCCTGGGCGTGGGTTCTGGCGGCGGGACACATGGTGGGGAGAGAGGAGCACGCGACCGGGGCCGGGGCCGGGGGCGCCTGGTTCGTCTCTTTCACCCAATCGCAGGTACGCGACTTGCTGAAGTTCTGCCGGCGGGCCTTGGCGTTGGACGGCGTGCGTACTAGTTCACCCGTCCACATGCTGCCGCGCTCGAACGACGGCGTGTTTGGGGCCGACAGGTGGGTCTCCACGGACGCCTCCTTCCAAATCGGCGACGACGGACGCTCGGAGATGGCGCGTTGCATCACGTGACCGTTGCCATGGCCGTGACTGCGTTCCTCTCGGCGTTTCGCCAGCGCATTGTTGAGAGAGCACTGGGAGTAGCTGGGCGGGGGCGGCGCGTGTAGAGACGCCTCCATGTGATGGTCGAAGCACGTCTCGAGCGGCACTAACTCCGGTCGGCTCGGCTTGAACCCCGCCGCGTCCTTGCTGCGGTCGAAGCCATTGTTGGGCCGTGCGTCTATGCTGAGAGGTGGTGGCGGAGTGCTCTGTAACAGGAACGTTCGGTGACTGGTAGCATTGTTTAAGCATTTTAACTGTTGCTGTCGCATCAAACCATCCGCATTATGACATTTTGTAGTCAAAAAAGTGCATAGAAAAGTGCATAGTCTTGGTTACCCAGATGCCGTGAGGTGGCAGCACGTTTTAGACATTCACATCCGTCTGGTAAATTAATGCACTCCCAATGTTACCGTCTTGGCGGCCTTACCTCGAAATAGAGTAGAAACGCTGATTGGTTGTCAGGCCGAATTTGAAATAACACAAAAATTAAATAAGGATACCTTGTTTTTTAGATAATATAATATAAAACACTATTCAACATTAAACTTTGTTAATTTAAAAAACAGTGATGCCGTCTGACGGCTTCGAGCAGTGACACTACATAAAGATTACATAGGCAAAGCATATTTGTCACTAGCCTCGGTTACCCAGGCTCCGTGAGGTGGCAGCACTTTTAATTTCGTCATTTTTTAATATAAGAGTATTTCAGCCTAATTCGATTGTTGTCGCGTGACGTGCGCTCAGGCCATCACATCCCATTCCACACCTACGCGAGCGCGTTATAATGTACTTGTTACATGCTGACTGCTGCCTGAAATGTGTTAATTATTGCTTTGACGACTTACGTATGAACTACCACGTTAGACGTTCAGGGACGTGCGTGTTGCTAGTACAAATACATTAATTTTAATTAGAGCAACCACACAATACCAACAGCACACTTGCAGTTGGCGCTCGAATAGTTTATGGCGCGCGTTCGGATTAATGTATAATGCGTGTTCAAATGCACGTACACTTTGTAATTGTAATGTATATATGTATATTATATATATATATATATATATATATATATATATATATATATATATATATATATATATGTCTGTCTGTCTGTCTGTCTGTTTGTCTGTCTGTCTGTCTGGCTGTCTGTCTGTCTGTCTGTCTGTCTGTCTGTCTGTCTGTCTGTCTGTCTGTCTGTCTGTCTGTCTGTCTATATATATATATATATATATATATATATATATATATATATATATATATATATATATATATATATATATATATATATAAAGACAGACAGACAGACAGACAGACAGACAGGCAGACAGACAGAGAGACAGACAAACAGACACACAGCGACTTTATTGTAAGGGAATTATATTATATAATGGAGACGATAGCGTATAACGCGACACTACACACAACACTGAGCCGGGTGCATAGCACGTATTGCCAGACACTTCATAAAACATAGGACACCAGTACGCTGTATATTCGTCTTTGCGGCGTCCACTAATTGCATGCCTCGCGATGACAACGTTTGCTGACCCATTGCATGACAGGATAACACCGACTACACAAAATACGACCCCATTAATTATGATGTTTATACATAACGCGCTCTGTTGACAGGGTGGGTTGATGGGATAGGCTTCTGGTTACCACCGCCTGTGTATCGCATGTTTAATGGATTTGCCAAAAACAAAACATCTGAACCGTACATTAGACATGCTGATGACTATTCACTGCTGCATCGACGACAGTTCTGTCGATGTTATTGTCATGACGAGGTCGTCACGCCCTGGCGATGATACAAATTGTACGCATTGTCATGTGACGTCAGCGCGTATTTCCACGAACTAATAAGATAAAACGTAACGTAAAAGTCAGTTATGTCAGACGTGCAATGACATTTCAACGACTTGTTTAGTTAGTGTCATTTAAGACATAAAATAATAAGGGTAAGTTCTTATATAGCGCAGTATCCATTCTTCGGGAATACTCAAAGCGCTTTACACTTAAACCCCCCCCCTGGCAGACCAGTTCACTCAAACACCATCGCAACCTCTCTGGGAAGCATCCAATAACCAATGCACGAAGGCTGCTCGTACACATATCAACCACTGTCTATAGCCAGGTACCCATGCATACAGCTGAGTGGACTGGAGCAATATAGAGTGAACAAACTTGCCCAAGGTTTTATCACAGGATTCGAACCCGGGGTCTCTCAGTCGAGGGTCCGAAACTCTACCCCTGAGCCACGGTGCTCTATGCAAGACGTACATACATAGCGCCTACCCACAGGTTCAGCGAAACCATTCCGACCACGCGTACCTGAGACTAACACACGCCACCACGCCTATGGGCAGTCCAAGAAAAAGTGCGCGTTTTATGGGAATTTAAATTTGTGCCACACTTAAGTAGCGCCGAACGGGCGTGAAATTGTTTCAAGGCGCCTTGGAGACGACGCGCTCTTTGATGTCGCAGTGCGCAACCAGTCGCCGCGTCCAAGACACGGTCGAGGTACGTCACATCGTTCCCACAGACCACGGCGCCGACACGTCTAGTGACACACGTCTACACAAGGAACGTCGCGACACCTGTCACGGGCGATGACGTCACCGTTATGTCGTTATTGTCCCGTTGATCACCAACGCAATGCTGGCTGCAATTAACGACGTCGGCGATTTGACATCTTTTATTTTTTTCTCCAAAAAACTATAAGTAGGGAGGTCCATGCTCTGGTGCCACGGTGGGTTAGTCAGTCGAGTGGTGTGTGGGAACTCTGCGTTGCGGGTAGACTGGATTAAAGGAGGGTTTTACTGTGTCAACTGAAAAAACATTCTGCTAATTTTTCGCGTGTAAGACGATTGGGTCAATTGAACCACGTGACCTAGGAACGATGATACATGGATCTACTCGTACACCATCGTAGACCACCGTCTCTCTGAGAATCGGGGGGGGGGCTTAGTAACATAATCACTTACGCGAGGGTTGCATGTAGGACTACCCCCGCATTATTTATGCTAGCCTCAGGGGGTAAAGTTGCTAGCCACAGGTGGTACAGTTGCTAGCCTCAGGGGGTAAAGTTGCTAGCCACAGGGGGGCAAATTACTAGCCACATGGGATAAAGTTGCTAGCCTCCGGCGATAAAGTTGTTAGCCACAGGGGGTAAAGTTGATAACATCAGAGCGCAAAGTTGCTATCAACAGGGGGTGAACTTACTTTTACTCAAGTACAAAATAAATATACTTGTTACAGGTCTGGTGTGTGTGTGTGTGTGTGTGTGTGTGTGTGTGTGTGTGTGTGTGTGTGTGTGTGTGTGTGTGTGTGTGTGTGTGTGTGTGTGTGTGTGTGTGTGTGTGTGTGTGTGTGTGTGTGGTGTGTGTGTGTGTGTGTTCAAGTGTAAAAATGATATTATGTGTGTGTTACGTGGTGGTGCTGTGTGTGTGTGTGTGTGTGTGTGTGTGTGTGTGTGTGTGTGTGTGTTGTGTGTTGTGTGTGTGTGTTGTGTGTGTGGTGTGTGTGTGTGTGTGTGTGTGTGTGTGTGTGTGTGTGTGTGTGTGTGTGTGTGTGTGTGTCGGCGCGCGTGTGTGTGTTTATGTGGTTACAACTGTCTTATGTGTGTGTGTGCGTGTCTACGTGTGTGCATGCGTGCTACTGTGTACATGTGTACATGTGTACTTATGTGTACGTGCGTACGTATGTGTGTGTGTTGTACCGTACCTTGGGCGGGGGTTCCTCCGGAGCGTCGACGGTGATGATGCAGTAGGCGTGGACACACAGGATGAAGCAGGCCAGGAGGAGGCAGAACCCGAGGCCGAGCAGCACCCCGCCCCATGACCGGTATGTCCTGAAACCAGAACACTGGACGTTGGGCAGCGGTCCAACTAAGCGCGGTCACAACAAATACACTCGCGTGCGTTTTGTAATGACTCTTCAAACTATAATAATAATTATGTTTAGCTTGAAAACAACGAACTTCAATGATTATTAAACTCTTGTGTCAAGTTATCACAAACGACACGTAATCTCACTTTCAGGTTAATCGAGTCATGTGATCATAATGTCGTTGTGAAATAACGTATTTATTTCATCAAGTTAATTAGTTACGCAAGTTAGTTATATAAAACGGAACTGTAGTTCCCTGCTAAAGTTTTACTGTGTACGCAATGTTTAAACATATATAAGACAACTTGAAAAGGTCTTCTACTTTATGGAATTTACTGCTGAAATGTGATTAGGAAGAATTAAACGGATGCACCGTGCAATGTGCCTGTGTGCGCCTCACGCAGGTGGATGTCATTGCCCGTATATGTGTTCTCTATCTACCAGATATCTCCTGCACAAACCAGGCGCTAACAACATTCACATTCCAACGTTTCAACGAGACATTTATTTCTACGCCTCTGCGAGAGTCTTCTAATTTATCGGCAGCGTCTTGTCTGCCTTCGTCCCCAACGCGGCCGACCAGCGTTCACTCAACGGCCGACAAACGATGCATTCAATATGTCATCGTCGCCTTGCACGATGGAACGATTGAAGGTACGACCCGGTCAAGCCACCACAGTTTGTCTGTCCAGGGCGTCGCCATTTGCGGTTTTATTAATATTCAAAGGTTATTTGTAAAACTGCTGGTATACGCCGCACACGAAGACAGCATAAGTTTTCTTAAATGGCCATCCGCCAGTGGTAGCTTGCAGGCATTTTATGCCTACCGGAAATTGAATTGGTAGAATGTGTTTCTTTTACCAGGAGGTATTCGTTTAGTCGTTTTAGTATTTATGGTAACATGCTATAAGTTACTATGAGCTGTTTATTTTTATGAAATTAAATAATGAGAAAGCTTCGTTCAATTTTAGATAAAGGAGTGACATGATAGTATTAATATTTCTCACTATATCGCCTTTTCATAATGTTGTCTTCTATGGTTTGTGTGGATAATTTGAAGATTCGATTGTTTAAGGAACACCTTTGGTTGCACATGTTCACTCCCTTCCGTCAAACATTTAATTTGTGATAAAATATTTGCATACGATAACGCAAAAACATATCAAGGATAGAGTAGATATGTTTAGAAAGATTCATAATTGTTCAATTTGTTTGTCGAACACCGAGGAATAACAAATCAACGCTGTGTACTTGTCGGTTGACCTAGAAAGGCGATGCACCGTACACATTAACGGTAAAGACAACAAGCTGTGGCAGGATGATCGGTCGGTCAAATCCGACAATATACAAAGTGCGTGACGCATAAATGTATTCATATTGATGAACTGATGATAATTAAAAGGCAGGCAATCCGATAGATAATGTCATGTGTCCCGACATGTTTATTAATGCAATATGTGTTGTTGAACGTGTACAATGGTGGCATTTGTCACACCGGTCGTTTGTCTCGTTTGGCAAAGCGAGGCAACAAAAGAAAGTTCGAACAATAACTGGAGTCGTTTACCAACCTACTAAACATGGCTTGGCGACCCAATTTTGGGTCGCCCCCAGTGGGTATGAATTGTTGGTAATACATCATGATACCCACAATCAGCGGTTCGTGAAATAGTATTAAAGATATTATTTTGTCATCACGTAACACATTCTTTGAACTAAGAACCATATAAGGAAATTTTTGCTTTTCATAAAATACAGGAAAACGTACAACATATTTACTGACAAAGTGAGAATAATTGATTGGGATAAACAAGACACGTGCGGAGAATGGGTGAGGATGGGGGACGACGAAAACAAAAATTTAGGAGACTTGGAAGATTACAATTAAGATGCAGTGATACCGTGAAGGAAGACGCAGAGAGGCCGGGGGTGAACAGACGATAGGGAAATATTACAGAAGACCGGAATACATGGGGGAAAACAGGGCGGAAGGGGCTGAATGAGGAAGATCTTCGTGGTGCAGGGGGACCAAGGAAAAGAAACACACACCCACAGAGAGGAGGGAACTAGCCGACACCGCTCAGGCGAACAACAAGAACATTAAAAATATAAATGGCTGCATCCGCGGGTAAGACCAAAAGTGTTGCGGACGTGCACAAGTCCGGTAGCGATATACAGGGATCGAACTTAAGGCTCGTCCCGTAGCCCCCTCACCCTCACACCCCCGCTCCCTCACCCCATCATCCCTAGCCCCGTCACCTCTCGCCCCCTCATCCCTCGCCCCGTTACCCCCTCGCCCCCCACACACCCTCGTCCGAACACTAGTCCGCCATAGCTATTTCCACTCGATAGCTGATTCAGTATTAATTGAATAAAATAATTACGGTGCATTGTCAATTATGAAATTGATATATGTTTGCGTAGTTTATGTTTAAAGACCACTGCAGATAGTGAAAGTGGGTAAAACTATAATTAGTTTCGACCCGTGGCGATATCCGACCTTGAATCATGTGGTCTGTTACACAAACTAGACTAAGACAATAAAAATGTAAAAATTGTAAAAAATAAACCATCAGTTATTGTAAGAACTAAAAACAGTTATTTGAGTATATATATATATATATATATATATATATATATATATATATATATATATATATATATATATATTAATATTTAAAAATAATACCACACACTAACCAGTTGCCACTATAAATACGAATTCTTTTGCCAGTAGTTTACTAGAATGAACTTGTTGAAGATACACAATTAAAGTTGTACAGACAGCGACGAAGCCGTTCACTGAGCAGGGAATAGCAATCTTGTTTACGACGTATGGTAAACCAATACATTTCGGCAAATCGTTTGTTAGCATTTCTAATGATAATGTTTGCAGCCGATCTTGTCACCTTGCATTGTGTACCTAAGTTGGTTTACGTGTATTGCGAGATGTTTATACCCAAACTCCCATAGCCAATGTAACAGTTTACGACGCAAATAATCGTAGAATTGTCTTTGTCACTCTGACTTGTTAAATATCACGTCCCCGCAGGGCAAGGAGCTCTACTCGGTGTTCTTGCACGTAGAAGTGCAACTCGGCTTCCCAGTATACACACACACACACACACACACACACACACACACACACACACACACACACACACACACACACACACTACATACATACACATATATCATATTAATAACATATACATACCATACACAATACATATTATAATAACATAATAAACATACAACACTACACACACACACACACACACACACACACACACACACACACAACACACACACACACACACACACACACACACACACAACACACACACACACACACACACATCGAACACAACTAGGAACTGGGAGTGAGTGAGTGAGTGTGTGTGATGTGTGTGTGTGTGTGTGTGTGTGTGTGTGTGTGTGTGTGTGTGTGTGTGTGTGTGTGTGTGTGTGTGTGTGTGTGTGTGTGTGTGTGTGTGTGTGTGTACTATGTGTGTGTGTGTATGTGTGTGTGTGTGTGTGTGTGTGTGTGTGTGTGTGTGTGTTGTGTGTGTGTGTGTGTGTGTGTGTGTGTGTGTGTGTGTGTGTGTGTGTGTGTGTGTGTGTGTGTGTGTGTGTGTGTGTGTGTGTGTGTGTGTGTGTGTGTGTGTGTGTGTGTGTGTTGTGTGGTTGTGTGTGTGTGTGTGTGTGGTTGTGTGTGTGTTGTGTGTGTGTGTGTGTGTGTGTGTGTGTGTGTGTGTGTGTGTGTGTGTGTGTGTGTGTGTGTGTGTGTGTGTGTGTGTGTGTGTACATATGTGTGTGTGTTTCTGTGTTTCTGTGTATAGTGATATTTGTCTCGCTGCAGACCCCACGACTAACAGACTATTGTAAAGTCAATACCCTCCACCACACATTCTGCCGTGTCTTCCCGTCTCGGTTACGATGACTTATCTGCCAGCACAAATGTTGCACCGGTGTGGCCCTGCAGTGTGAGGCGGAGGACCCTTTGAAGCCGCTGGCTCACTGCCTTCACATCTGCCTCTGGCACCAAGGACTATTTCGTTCGTTATGTGTCTGGCTCGCTACCTAATGCTACCGAATACTCGGTAGAGGGATATCAGTTTGGCGTATTTTATGTACGGCGCAAGACCATATTTTCCTCATTATTTCGACCCCCACGCCGTTCCATATCGTTTCAGTCGAATAAAAACAGACTCTTTTGAAATGTTATGTTTGCAGGTCAATAGCACTGCGGAATTCTTCACATGGCGTTGTCATGGCTCATTTCTGAAGCGCGTGGCAAACCAACAACGCCATAAAATGTACGCTACACGATATTTTGAAAGGTCCTTTTCCTGAATCGATAACGAATGGTGGACTTTCGAAATGTTAGGTTAAGTTGTTATATAATGACGTAAATCATGTGGCTTCCACTTATTTTGACTGCTGCCCTCACCCTGTCGTTAAACATCTGTGCCAGGATGTAGTTTATGACTGACTTAGTTAACAGATACCATCATCGTGCATGGAAGGATCACGTTGTCAGCAGATGACCTAGTTCATTCACTTAACTGTATGAGCCAGTTTACTGGTGGTACCGGGGGTGCTGGTGGTATTTGAGGGGTACTCGTGGTATTAGGGGGTGCTAATGGTACCGGTGGTGCTGGTGGTAGTGGGGATGATGGTGTATTGGGCGTGCTGGTGGTATTACGGGGTGCGGGTGGTACTGGGGTTCCTTGTGTTATTAGAGGGTACTGATGGTGGGGGGACGAATCACTTCTACTAAACGCATCATGTAGGTCAGAATGTCAACATAAGCGTGAACACGAACTGACGTACAAAGGCATACTCTACACTAACTATATACCTATTAGATAGGAGAGGGGGCACCCCGCCCCCCGGTGGGGACAAACTCGCACAGATCTCGCTCAATATCGGACGTCTCGTCGTTTAGTACGGTATATCTGTTTTAAGTTTTGATCCCATCAGTGTGGGGGCGCTGTGTGTTGAAAAGTCCCCAGCTCAGAAGTAACAACCTACTTTCGGCAGTAACCGTAACATCGCCGTAACCGAGTATGACTTCCGCTTCATACGCGCGTCTTCACTACAAATATGACTCTCGATTTCAGCGCAATCCATTATACGTTGTCAGCCGATGGAGTTCCGTTTCACCTGATCAGTTACATCGTTGATGGATATGATCTGGCATTAAGGGCAGTAAGGCAATGTTTACCAACCAAGTGCTAGTAGAATTTTGTCCTTTCATAAAAAGAACACATATAACGATACCGTATAACTGTCACTGTGGAACGACGATATCCGGATATTTTGTGTTTATTAATCCTAATAAATGTGTAGTTAATTCAATGTGTAGATGTGTTTTGTCTGCGTGTATGGTTGTTGTTGCTGCTGCTGTTATTGTTGTTTTCCCTTCTAATGGGCAAGATTTCGCAAAACACAAATAAAATAACTATTCCACCATTTCAACTTTCCCGATACTGACGCGCTAACATTGGGACTTTTACGTACACGATTTAAAACGCACAATGGAACAAAAACATTGCCAGTCATGTTGCCGCTAAAGTCGTTTATAAACCACTATAGAAATCAAGTGTTTTTGAATATCGCCAGCGGGGAGCATACGCCAATATTCGGCCATTAATCTCTATGTCACTGTCTCCGCCGTGACGTTGCAGATGACGCCTAACAACGCGGCTATATCACTTACGCAAGACTAATTGCTTGTCGCTACTCGTATTGAAATTGCGGACAATTTATTTAATCGCACAGTGACATTTATAAAAGAATTGAAAGGACCTAATGGCATGTACTTGAATTGCTTTGAGCTGCGATGCGTGTGAATGTGAGAATCGATGGCTCTCACCCACTCGATTGACGAGCCCCGGTAAGACTTTATGGGAATGCGAGGGTGAAACGCACCCTGTGCGACCTTGTCACACCCACATGACGGCATTCGCCACCTCCTTGTCACTTGTCGAATTGACGTATTCAAGGACAGGTGAACCACCGTCTGGCGCAACTGCTTCGCAAGAATGAGCGGCTGACTGAGTAGATAACTCCGTTTAGAAACGCTTAGCATTCGTGTTCACCCGTTGGAAGGAAAATGAGCATCAATTATTTCGCCGAGCTCATTGGGACCTCGCTGCGTTATCTCTGCAGTGACATGTAGCGTCTTTCAACAGGGTCGGTGCCGTCACCGCAGTAGCAAAGGCACTGACGACGGCTGCTGTTACTGCTACTGCTACTGCTACCGCTACCGCTACCGCTACCGCTACCGCTACCGCTACCGCTACCGCTACCGCTACTTCTACTACTTATATGTTTATATGTTCGTTACTACTACTACTACTACTACTACTACTACTACTACTACTACTACTAGAGTAGTAGTAGTACTACTACTACTACTACTATTACTACTACTACTACTACTACTACTACTACTACTACTACTACTACTACTACTACTACTACTACTACTACTACTACTACTACTACTACCACTCTACTACTACTACTATGCTACTACTACTACTACTACTACTACTACTACTACCACTACTACTACTACTACTACTACTACTACTACTACTACTACTACTACTACTGCTACTACTACTACTACAAACACAACACCTATACAACAGTATGCCAACACTAACACAACTTCCTATAGGCCGTCATCCGATCTTTCGGACTGTTTAAAAAGCATTACACATCATTCCCCGCGTACCTGATCACATCAACACCATCTTCACTTACATGGGACTCGTTCAGTCATGTTGAAACGCCGGCACGCACAAAAAACACCCACCCACACACACCTACGTGCGTTGTTAGTCAGCTCCTCGTTTATGTCGGTTAATGCACTGAAAGAAACGAAGTAAACGAAAAATTGCAAATTTCAAAAAACCAGCAATACGATTGAAACACGGGGGTTTTCGATTGGGAAAGCGGCATATGCTGAACACCGCACCAGCGTTGTCTACAATGTGCCTACTTAGTGATGAGTCGACTTCAACACATGTAGGGCTACATCGTTGATGCAATGATGGACCGTACCCGTGAGCTCGTGGCCTATTATTCGTACCAGTTTGTGACTGATTTATATGAAGGGCCTGCGTGTAGCGTTAGAGTTGACTGTACCACAGGCCTGTTTATCGGTCACATACGACGAGTCGACGGCGCTGGGTTCAATACGTTTAATGCGCATGGGCATTACACCTACCGAACGTCATTTTCGTACAATAGCGAGGCATCTATAGTCAAGCGTGCGGCGCGTGAACCAAGATAACAACAGATTCACACATATGCAACATGTACCGTAATTAATCCCCGACGTGGTGTTTTGAACAGTAACAGGTGCGCCGTAAATAAACTTACAATAATTTATTATGTTTTCTTTTTGCCGAAAGCGCGCGTGTTTTATAGGTCTTTTTATCGTTTCGTCTATTTGTTTTTCTTTTCCTTTTTTCTTTAATAGCATGCCCGGAAGCTTGCAACTGTCATCAATAAATTGACGGCATTGAAGCGTTTGTTGTCTTTGTGAAAAGAACGACACGTTTACATTTCACAGTTGGCCAGGTTTATTTGACGACATGTTCTTTATTTCGTTTACTGCAAGCGTTTAATTTACCTTACACAGTGAGACATTGTAACACACAAGACAATGTCGTGTATCACTTGACGTACGCCTGGAACTGTGTGTGGCATTTTACACGCATTCAACATGCTCGACCGAATAAACCTACTCATCACGTGATCAGTTGCTTAGCAACACTCCACCAAGCGATGACAAAAATGGCTGCCGATCACGTTCGTTTAGTGGTACATTTCGTTGAAATTCTGGCGTCAGAATATTGTCTTTAGGGCAGACACACGAGGGCCAGTTGTTAGAATGAAATAGGTCTGCAGCAGTGTTTGAGACAGGAGGTGCCGTGCCACAGAAGTAATGTAATTCGCATTTTAGCCGTTATCAACATTGTTTCTGCGTACATCAATTGATGTATCCAGTATGTCGCAGTTTGCTTGCGTCACAATCCAAATTATGCACGAGATCTCCGACAAGTTTCTCAATGCTGTTGATAACGATTATATATGAGAATCATATCACATAATAATGCATGACATCTCGTAAATCAAACATTCCGCATGCAGTTGTAGCTTTGCCATTTTGAGTTGTTTTATTATTAAGAAAGAACTTCGTGACAAATTTTGTCAAAACATGCCTTGGAATGTCTTAATATTCCATATACTTTTCTGATGGCTTGACGGGTTTGCCAGGCAACGTGGTGAATAGGTCAGTTGTGGGTGCTGTCGTTGTTCCGTGGTTCAGCACTTCGCCAGCCGGTTACAGAGGTCGTTATTCGGGCGTGTCGCTACACCGCACTGACATCAGCAATACCCGTTATAACGTCAATGATGTTACGGGATGATATAATCTGGTAATGACTGCATTAGTCATATTCAGCAAGGTCATTTTCACAACTGTATCATCGACTGCAAAACAGTATCGCATTTGTCATCACACGCAGTTGCTGTATGGAGTTACGGCGGATAGGTAATGGTTGTGACATGAATAGAGAGATTCGGTGATTAATCTTGCAGATCCTGTGTGCACGCTCGCGATGTTACCAAATGCTTAACCCATTTTCTAATAGTCCGGGTACAGTATACCGGCGGATAGAATTGTACTTAATAAACACTGTGCGCGTTTATATCTGTCTTGTCACCAATATGCCGTCGGGAATGTTTATTACAATTTCATTTTTAACAAAATTAAATTGGAAGGTGCCGCATGTTTGCTGTCCAAGCAAATAGGTTTCTGTCTTGGAAACGTGGACAGAAGATCCAACTAGCACGTGTTTTTTTTCTATCTATCTTATATATATATTGTGTGTGTGTGTGTGTGTGTGTGTGTGTGTGTGTGTGTGTGTGTGTGTGTGTGTGTGTGTGTGTGTGTGTGTGTGTGTGTGTGTGTGTGTGTGTGTGTGTGTGTGTGTGTGTGTGTGTGTGTGTGTGTGTGTGTGTGTGTGTGTGTGTGTGTGTGTGTGTGTGTGTGTGTGTGTGTGTGTGTGTGTGTGTGTGTGTGTGTGTGTGTGTGTGTGTGTGTGTGTGTGTGTGTGTGTGTGTGTGTGTGTGTGTGTGTGTGTGTGTGTGTGTGTGTGTGTGTGTGTGTGTGTGTGTGTGTGTGTGTGTGTGTGTGTGTGTATACGTTTCCTACCCCAGCCTTGAAACATACAAGACTTTGTGTTTGTCTAGCATGAACCCGGAAGTGAAACAACAGAGACTGTCTGAAAACGTAGCGATGTCATTTCTCACTATCTGTAACGTGCTGTGTGTACTACGTCATTAATTTGTGTGTGTTTACGCTTGGTTACGTATTGATCGAATGCATAGACCCCGATCTGGCCGGCCTGATCGTAAACACAATCACTGTCCAGTTTACGTTCAAACTATGCGTACTTAATTAAAGAACATTCGAACATCGCCCTACTGCCACCTGAATAATACGGCCACCTCACAAATAAGTTCATCCGTGGGCAGTGTACAAGGTATCCGCTCGTAATACGGTCACCTCGCTATTCGGGTCACGTTTGCCCAATCCCGAAGACGACATCGATAGCGAGGTTCCCTGTAATAACGGAACAACTAGTTACCGTGGTTAATTACGTTATTTAATATTGTTGCATGTGAAACACTTGGAATAGTCTTAAGTAGATTTGGCGATGTATAAATGTATTTATATATTTATCAATCGTTAACGTCGCTTGTCTTTGCGACGGACAACGTAACTTGTGCATGCTTACGACAGACAAGTCCTGCCTGGTAAACCGACGCATGGGCACTAACGCCCTTCACCGGTTTGACTGTGGTCAGACCACTAATGTGACACGTTCTGGTCGGCAGAGAGAGGCCATTGTCCGATTTACAGCGGTCATCGAACGCACGGTTTTTGACCTAGGCGTCTTTCACGAGATTTCTGTTCCGCCGCAAGATTCATGCGTCACCAATAAGCTGTTATAGATTGTGCGCTGTGGTTACGAAGTAGACGCATACAATATATCAATGGCACACACAGCAGTTGTATTTAATGTGGGGTAATTATTTCGAACTTTTTCGGGTGTTGTAGGTCTACACGCGATTTAGTGTGTGGTTGTTTTAATACACGGAATCACCGGAATGCAACTCGCCCTGACTACCCTGCTCTTGTAGTGAGCAGTGCGCGGCATCAACTTTAACATGTCAAACATTAACAGGACCGGCGATCAGAAAGAGTCAAACCCCGATGTATCCCGTCCCAGCTCTGATACTCACAGGTCTTTGTGTTTACTCGTCAAGAGGAAGAGGATACTCACAGGCCTTTGTGTTTACTCGTTAAGAGGAAGAGGATACTCACAGGCCTTTGTGTTTACTCGTCAAGAGGAAGAGGATACTCACAGGCCTTTGTGTTTACTCGTCAAGAGGAAGAGGATACTCACAGGCCTTTGTGTTTACTCGTCAAGAGGAAGAGGATACTCACAGGCCTTTGTGTTTACTCGTCAAGAGGAAGAGGATACTCACAGGCCTTTGTGTTTACTCGTCAAGAGGAAGAGGATACTCACAGGCCTTTGTGTTTACTCGTCAAGAGAAAGAGGATACTCACAGGCCTTTGTGTTTACTCGTCAAGAGGAAGAGGATACTCACAGGCCTTTGTGTTTACTCGTTAAGAGGAAGAGGATACTCACAGGCCTTTGTGTTTACTCGTCAAGAGGAAGAGGATACTCACAGGTCTTTGTGTTTACTCGTCAAGAGGAAGAGGATACTCACAGGCCTTTGTGTTTACTCGTCAAGAGGAAGAGGATACTCACAGGTCTTTGTGTTTACTCGTCAAGAGGAAGAGGATACTCACAGGCCTTTGTGTTTACTCGTTAAGAGGAAGAGGATACTCACAGGCCTTTGTGTTTACTCGTCAAGAGGAAGAGGATACTCACAGGCCTTTGTGTTTACTCGTTAAGAGGAAGAGGATACTCACAGGCCTTTGTGTTTACTCGTTAAGAGGAAGAGGATACTCACAGGCCTTTGTGTTTACTCGTCAAGAGGAAGAGGATACTCACAGGCCTTTGTGTTTACTCGTTAAGAGGAAGAGGTTACTCACAGGCCTTTGTGTTTACTCGTTAAGAGGAAGAGGATACTCACAGGCCTTTGTGTTTATTCGTTAAGAGGAAGACGATCCACACAGGCCTTTTTTATTTACTCGTCAAGAGAAGACGGATACTCACAGGCGTTTTATTTACTCGTCAAGAGAAGGAGGATACTCACAGGCCTTTGTGTTTACTCGTCACCAGGAGGATGATCCCGGTAAACAGTAGTACGTTGCTCAACCAGAAGATGGCGCACATAACACGGCGTGGAACAAACCACACTTGGCGCGCTGCCAAATCATCTTCCGGTGGCGATGACGTCACGCCGTTGTTCATCTTTCTCTCGTTTCTGTCGACTGACACCGACTCTTCTGTCCTGTAAACAAACGTCGGCGTGGCCATAGTAGTGAACATTCCAGCACTACCGTTCCAATGAACACAGTCACAATATGTCACAGTGAACACACTAGCGTCACATTCATAATGAACAATATAACAATATTATATCATAATGAAAACACTAGCGTCACCTTCATAATGAACAATGTCACAATATGTCATAGTGAACACACTAGCGTCACATTCATAATGAACAATATAACAATATTATATCATAATGAAAACACTAGCGTCACCTTCATAATGAACAATGTCACAATATGTCACAGTGAACACACTAGCGTCACATTCATAATGAACAATATAACAATATTATATCATAATGAAAACACTAGCGTCACCTTCATAATGAACAATGTCACAATATGTCACAGTGAACACACTAGCGTCACATTCATAATGAACAATATAACAATATTATATCATAATGAAAACACTAGCGTCACCTTCATAATGAACAATGTCACAATATGTCATAGTGAACACGCTAGCGTCGCCTTCATAATGAACGAGGTAACAATATGTCATAGTGAACACGCTAGCGTCACCTTCATAATGAACAATGTCACCATATGTCATAGTGAACACACTAGCGTCACCTTCACAATGAACAATGTCACAATATGTCACAGTGAACACACTAGCGTCACCTTCATAATGAACAATGTAACAATATTATATCATAATGAAACCACTAGCGTCACATTCATAATGAACAATGTCACAATATGTCATAGTGAACACGCTAGCGTCGCCTTCATAATGAACGATGTAACAATATGTCATAGTGAACACACTAGCGTCACCTTCATAATGAACAATGTCACAATATGTCATAGTGAACACGCTAGCGTCACCTTCATACTGAACAATGTCACAATATTATATCATAATGAAACCACTAGCGTCACCTTCATAATGAACAATGTCACAATATGTCATAGTGAACACGCTAGCGTCGCCTTCATAATGAACGAGGTAACAATACGTCATAGTGAACACGCTAGCGTCACCTTCATACTGAACAATGTCACAATATTATATCATAATGAAACCACTAGCGTCACCTTCATAATGAACAATGTCACCATATGTCATAGTGAACACACTAGCATCACCTTCATAATGAACAATGTCACAATATGTCATAGTGAACACGCTAGCGTCACCTTCATAATGAAAAATGTCACAATATTATATCATAATGAAACCACTAGCGTCACCTTCATAATGAACAATGTCACAATATGTCATAGTGAACACACTAGCGTCACCTTCATAATGAACAATGTCACAATATGTCATAGTGAACACGCTAGCGTCACCTTCATAATGAACAATGTCACAATATGTCACAGTGAACACACTAGCGTCACCTTCATAATGAACAATGTCACAATATGTCATAGTGAACACGCTAACGTTACCTTCACAATGAACAATGTCACAACATGTCATAGTGAACACGCTAGCGTTACCTTCACAATGAACAATGTCACAACATGTCATAGTGAACACGCTAGCGTCACCTTCACAATGAACAATGTCACAATATGTCATAGTGAACACGCTAGCGTCACCTTCATAATGAACAATGTCACAATATGTCATAGCGAACACACTAGCGTCACCTTCATAATGAACAATGTCACAATATGTCATAGCGAACACGCTAGCGTCACCTTCATAATGAACAATGTCCCAATATGTCACAGTGAACTCACTAGTGTCACCTTCATAATGAACGATGTAACAATATGTCATAATGAAACCATTAGCGTCACCTTCATAATGAACAATGTCACAATATGTCATAGTGAACACACTAGCGTCACCTTCATAATGAACAATGTCACAATATGTCATAGTGAACACACTAGCGTCACCTTCATAATGAACGATGTAACAATATGTCATAGTGAACACGCTGGCTTCACCTTCATAATGAACAATGCCACAATATGTCATAATGAACACGCTAGCTTCACCTTCGTAATGAACAATGTCACAATATGTCATAGTGAACACGCTAGCGTTACCTTCACAATGAACAATATCACAACATGTCATAGTGAACACGCTAGCGTCACCTTCACAATGAACAATGTCACAATATGTCATAGTGAACACGCTAGCGTCACCTTCATAATGCACAATGTCGCAATATGTCATAGCAAACACGCTAGCGTCACCTTCATAATGAACAATGTCACAATATGTCATAGCGAACACGCTAGCGTCACTTTCATAATGAACAATGTCACAATATTTCATAGCGAACACGCTAGCGTCACCTTCATAATGAACAATGTCACAATATGTCACAGTGAACTCACTAGCGTCACCTTCATAATGAACAATGTCACAATATGCTATAGTGAACACGCTAGCTTCACCTTCATAATGAACAATGTCACAATATGTCACAGTGAACTCACTAGCGCCACTTTCATAAAGATATCCCACTAAATGGTTTGTTGTTTTAGTCTTGGCAACTAAAACCTGTTTGACCCTATTAACCCTGCGTGATACACTCAACATTAAACATGATCATAAAAACATTTTTAAGGGTTCTCGAGTACTCGCTGGTACGTTACCAAGAATGAACCTTAACCTTCATATAATTAGCTCTTTCTTCGCGCATTTTACGCTATTTTAATTTATATCCCGAACAGTTGGTTCACTTCCAAGCGACACCGTCATAATGTTTTGAAATATCAATATCAACTGTACAAGTAAATCATAAACACCATTGTGTTATGATCGCGTCATTTAAGAGACAATTTATTACCCCGAATAATGCATCTCGCATCTGTTGTTTGCACAAGAGAAAGACGCATATAATTTTTCATCAAAAAATTGTTTAAGCAATTTGTCTGGCATTTGTGATCATGTTGACCTTCTCTTAACTCAAACGTCCTGCCCACTGCTTGACTTCCGGTACTTTTTGTTGCGTTACAGCTACATTTATTGACCGACAGCTTGTGATAGACTATGACATTATAATAAAATATTACACATAAATATCTGTGATCGATCATTAGTAATGCGGCGTTATGAAACTAAACGGGAATACGCCGTTATTAGTGTGTTCGCGAGAGACGCGGCGAGTACTCTGAGCTTGAACGAGTGGGACAGATGTGTCTTCCACGGCAGCCATTCAACGAGCCGTTTTAGCCGAGCCGCCTCGTCCTGCGTGGGGCATTCAGACAGCTGCTCGCGCACATCAAACAGTACAATCGTTGGCGTATTTATGGCGCTCGCTTCGGACAATTTCCTACTTATTTTTAAAATAATATCTAACGTTTACGCGCGGTATAAAATTATGCACACTGGTTCATGTCCCCTGCCAATATTATGCCGGTATCATACGGACATGGGAAATAATATACCGGTATAACATTGCCCCGTTGGGTGATATATGCCTATGTAATATTGTTCCTTCCAGTATTAAATTTCCCCCCTATGTTTAACGGTATATGAGGATTGTCGATTAGTTTACATGTTAATGTTATGGTTAGGCTTACAGCTTTGATTTGGATTACGTTTGAAATTAGATTTACAATTACGTTTAGGTTTAGGGTTAGGGTTATGTTTGGGTTATTGTCAGGGTTAGAGGTGATCAAATACAATTAACTCTCAATGCCATAATTTAGGGGAAAATCTTATACCAGGTAGGTAGTATTATGCGGGTATTAGATTGTCTCCCATCACGACAATTTTAAACCGGTATAATATTTATATCTATACACAGGTACAGTTTACCGTGGGAAAGAATCGAGTGTCTAGGTTTCCCCCTCCCCATGGGTTTTAAGCATCGTTGGCTTTAGAACTGGCCATGGGGGTCAAGGGGCACTGGTGTATCACTGGTGTATCACTCGGCCAGCCACACCAGCTGCCCCATACTTACAACGACATTGACGTCATTGCGTAACGAAAGTTCATTAATGAAACATATATACGTCTAAATCACACATCTGTGTAAATTACCAACGTCAGTTCAGAATATGTGTCTGTAGACCCAGAAATGGCGCGGACCAGAGACTCGAAAATGTCACATTTTATATTCACTATAGAGCGAGACAAAAGTGTCCTTTTTGTGTCGTGGTTATTTATACAAAGAGTGTACTTAGTGCGTTACAGTTTAGAAATCGAGCTGCACTCGGTGCTGAAGTTAGTGACCGCCAGTGCGACATAGATACGCAGTACAGTTTTGACATCAGTAAATTATTAACTCGCATATCGAGTATCAACTTATACAGGAAGTTTCTGTACCTTCATCTTTCGTAGTACATTTATTTGTATCGAGTATCTAAGTATCTAATTATTCAAAACCAGTGCATTGGTCCAGATCGGTATTTGCAGCGCAGTCATTTCGAGAAACGTGTAGCGTGTTGGTTACGTGCGAACATGCACTTCGTCTGTAATAATAATAATAAGAACATTTATAAAGCGCCATAAATCTGAAAATATCCATTCGGAGGCGCTGTACATGAGTATGTATACATGAGAATTATAATATTAAGTTTGTTAAGGTAAATAAAATACCAAAAATATTTCTAAAAAGTAATAGTAATAAATAATAAAAAATTGGCTAAAGATAATTATAAAAATAAATGGTATATTGATAATAAATAATGAGTATCACATTATGTAAAATTAATGTAAAACATGTACAAGATAATAAATAGGTAAAATAAAATAAAAATTAAATAAACTGACAGGTGTCTATTAGAACCAAAAACAAATTGTATAAGTATTACTTAAATAAACCGACTGTATTCAACGAAATAAACTACAAACAATATAGAAATAAACTAAATTGCCTTGTAAACATAGCAGAAAAAGCATACTACCAGCACGAGCTTCATAAGCACAAGGGTAACTTAAAAACTTATCTGACTAAGGTTGTGCGGAGGCCGTCTATACGGCACGCCAGTGATTTTAATACCCGGTTAGATTTGAGCGATGCTTAACGAAACCCCACACAACAGGTCCCCGCCCCCTTGTCCGTAAACGTATTCAAAATCAAAATGACTGCCATCCCGCAAACAATTTAAAAATAATAACTTATCTGCGTAATACTTGCCACCTTCTATGAGATGAGTTTGTTGGGTGGAAACCTATAAAACTTACATCGGACGTTTCTGCTGTGGCAGATACGCGAAAGAATACACAACTCGGGCACCGGATCACGAATAAATATGGAAAAATATCACAAGAACGATATGGCGACAGACAAGACTTGCGTGCCCTCCAAGTTGCTGCCCAATCAGCCCTGCCCTGAACCTGGCACTGGTCTCAATGTACTATAATAAGAACGTTTTGTCAATACCGGAAAAAGTCGTTTCCATGTAATGTAACACAAACTTCGGATAAGATCTCTATTAAAACTAACAGGCGTACAACATTCTCGTCGCACCAGATACATCCTATTATACATACTTAATATCACTGATGAGTTTGTGTATGTCGTAACATGACCTACGAATAAGTGAACGAAAAAGGCGAATTCGCCGAACTAAGCCTTCGTGACAGTCGTTTTAATAGATGACCAGCGTAGGATGTTGAAAAAATGCTGACATTTAATCAGGCACATACGTCATCGAACGGCAGGTTTCTATGTTGGTTAATCCCCGCACTTTCTGCCGACGCATGGCGCACGAAAACGTACGAGACCACGTCTACTTTTTGTAATAAACGTAACTCAGTTAGCATCTGACCTATCACAAACCCGAGTAGCGGAGCGGGGCGGCGGGGCACTTTAATGGCCCAGATCAAGCAGACGCGTAACCTTCGTTAATTAATTAATCGACTAAATGGCACCCGTGACGTGTGCGTAAATGTAGTGTGGGGAAGGCAGACGGCAGTAGCTCACAGCTGGTGGCAGATGTCTGCTGCAGCTGTCTGCTGACTTCCGTCGCTCGCCTGATGTGATACTCGAAACCGGCGCGAGGCTGTTGCTACCTGGCCGCGTCTCGCCGCATCTCGCTCTTATACCAGCGAACGAAACGACTGCATGTTGAGTTAAACCCGCTAAAAACATCGCGTCGGCTTTATGCGTTTTATTCCGTGTCGACACCCAATAAAAGTGGGGCGTTTGCTATAGCAATAGTTACACATAGCTACAGTTACACATGGCTACTTTTATACTGGCCTACTCACTCGTACAGCCGTCTGACGGAGCTGTTCCTGGCCGGGCCGCGGCTTCGCTCTCAGCCTTGTCTCATGCCCGCGGCTGGCGAATTCCTCTTCAGCGATTCACCTAACGACGGAATTCTTACATGGAAACGATCCACGCTGAATGAATCCGTCGACAGAACCGACGACGTCACAAAATTCCGACGATACAGTTTCCTGGCGTAACTGAATCCACGCTCTGTTGGACGGAGCGTTGCTACCGTTACCCAATAACGACTTTATAACGTAGTTTTACGCGGAAGTTGGGCGAGATCCCGGCACCTGACGGAAGGCAAGGCGCACTCGACTGTGCCCGGGCGGCATGCGGCATGCAGCACGGGGAGAGACGGGGGGAGCAGTTCCCGGCCCGAGCTCTCGGAATGCCCGGGTATTTCTGGCGCGGCCGGGAAAATCTCGGCGGGTCCAGTTATAGCATCGCGTGGACTGACGAAGTCTTTCTACTCCCGCTGTCGGCACCAACACATCCTGTCTCCGGGCGGCTGGTGCCCGAGTCCCGGGCTTAAAGAATGTTCCAATTAACATCATTGTACATCACTGTAGACCATTGTCCATCACTGTACATCACTGTACACCAGTGTACACCATTGTTTACCGGTGTACATAATTAGTTATACGCCAGTGTTCACCAGGGCACACATATGTACACCATTACACACCACTGTACAACATTGTACATCACATATACACAAGTAAATATTTGTTGTTGCCGAAAATAGTCATAGTTATTTCACAAAATAAATAACACACAAGAAAATATATATATATATATATATATATATATATATATATATATATATATATATATATATATATATATGAATAGTATAGAATAAGTGCCTGGTTGTGGACATATGTACTTATATCTCTTTCTACTACAAAGTCATAATCGTGACTAGTTTTACGTCATTTTACTAATATATTTATGATAGCGCATCTTTGAAACGTATACACGGATGGTGACACGTCCGGTAAAGCGTCGTCTATTGTGACAGTATCACTGTCATCCATTGAAGTGATATGCTAATTAGAGTAGCAATTTAGAAATATGAACCTTCAGTGGATTAATCATGTCTCGCAATCTAAACACAATAGTCTATCAGTTTACAAACAACACCACGAAATTCCTTTCGTACAAACGCCAAGGCGTGTGTTTAACGATTTACGATTTTCTCAGCTTACAGCTTTATCTCAGAACCGCACTATACGACATATTATATTTAGTATAACAGCACATCTTGATTGAAGGTCCAATTGTTTGAAAAATATGTCCTAACTATTGTTGTCGACATCACACTATATTGTTAAGGAATTTTATCTAGAGTTTGTTATACATTATTCCGCATACGACGTGATTTCTTTCTTCGTGGTATCGCGTAAAGACAGGTTTGAATGGGGAACCTACAGAACTAACCAATCAGGTGCCAGCGTCCCGTTACCTCGAAATGCCGCATTAATTAATTATATCTAGCGTTTGTTAAAACCCGTTGCAGTTATGCCTTATATATTAATAACACTTGGAGTCTAAAAGAGACGAAGATGTTAAGAGCGAGAAGGGTCACTCGCGCTGGTAACGTGATACCGCAACGTGACACCAGGTGGAGCGCGTAGATCTGGCTATATCCTGGAGTAGGCCGAGTTATGGTTAACACCTTTCCCACAGCCGCTGTTTGTACAAATGATTGGATAAGAACAACAGCATGAGTAAAGACAACTGGATGTTATGAATATGACTGGTTCAGACAGGAGAGAGCTCTACAGTTTCTCTCTTTCTGGCAGAAACGCCGGTATGTCCCGAAGTGTGTTATAGTTCGCATGCAAAGATTGAACGTGATGTGGTGTTTTTATACGGTACAGATGCGCTGCTAAAATATACCCATTTGTTTTGATGTAATATTGCTGGACGCTATGTTAAAGTTTTGAAGGCGTTTTTCTTGTCAAAAGCAAAAAAACAGCAGAATAACATCTAGCAATAATTTATATATTTTTTCAAATTTTTCACAGGGGTGGACACTTATAAATGTATAACTTCACGTCTACTCCTTTTCAAAGCATATTTCTTCATGATGTTATATCATACAACGTGACTTATTATTGTGTAGTTATTTATTTGACTTGATTGGTTTTTTCTTCAAATTGTGTGTTTGAAATCAATCGATTGAAATTTTAATTTCATTCTTACAGTGACGTAGCTGGGACCCTAATGTAGTTTTGACGTACACGGGGATGTTCCTGATCACATCGGTCTACCAAGTACTGCCAGTCAGCTGTCGGCGGCTGATACTGTAGAAGACAACGTTACGCAATACAGCTACAACAGCGCGTGTCGTTTGATCTACACACTTCTTGTGATCACCACGTCATGGGTCATGTGTGTCAGATGCAACCGGTGTCTTTTTACGCCAAATACCGGTCTCTGGGTTTACTTAAGTCGCGACCAATTGTAGACCAGTTTGCAGTTCGTCTTGGGCAGCCGACCGTAGCGTGTAGACGTCTACAGCCATCGACGCTCTGTGCGAAGTTCATAGTGTCTGTTCCGTAACACACAGACACAGGCCACGTAGCGTGAACATAATTATCCAACTATCAACGTGGTCGATGGTAGTATCGAAACCCCGAGCGATTGGCTCTTTGCTTAATGGAACAATGGCACCACGGCAAGAGTAGAGGGCAGACTCATGAAATGGACGTATCTTGACATTGCAGAATCTATCGATCAGCACTGACTATTGTAACCGGTTCAATGTTTTCGGAGTTTTGTTTGTCACACTCTCTTGAAATGATGGTCCGGATATCAATCACCAGATGGAAAAACAATTCTTGATCAGCGCTGACGATGATTACTATCGTCGCCTCTATCTTGGTTTTTTCTTTGCAACCAATATGATAAATATCATGCATTGTGTTTGCGAATCCAGATGTTCATATTGTTGCCTTTGTGTGTCTGCTCAACAAAAGAGCCCATTGTTGCTGTCAATTGAACGTGTGAATGCGCTGTGCGGCATCTGGTCGACGTGCTATTCCTGGTTCCATTTATCAGTGGTGGCGTGGCCTCAAAATCGTCATCCATTTCGCCAAGACCTAACGGATCTGTCATGACACCACGTGCGACCACAGAGGATGGGCTCAGTTAACTTACTCAGTTAATGTTATGAACAGATTATATTTCCTACAAGGTATATTTTCGACTCGTTATAAAACATAGTAGATTCCCCATCTGCAAGGTCAGATTATTGAATATTATTTCTGCCATGCGTTGCTGCTTGCTGCTACCGTGTGTGTGTGTGTGTGTGTGTGTGTGTGTGTGTGTGTGTGTGTGTGTGTGTGTGTGTGTGTGTGTGTGTGTGTGTGTGTGTGTGTGTGTGTGTGTGTGTGTGTGTGTGTGTGTGTGTGTGTGTGTGTGTGTGTGTGTGTGTGTGTGTGTGTGTGTGTGTGTGTGTGTGTGTGTGTGTGTGTGTGTGTGTGTGTGTGTGTGTGTGTGTGTGTGTGTGTGTGTGTGTGTGTGTGTGGTGTGTGTGTGTGTGGTGTGTGTGTGTGTGTGTGTGTGTGGGTGGTGTGTGTGAGTGTGTGTGTGTATGTCTGTGTGTGTATGTGTGTGTATGTGTGTGCGTGTGTATGCGTGTGTATGTGTGTGTGTGTGCGTGCGTGTGTAATGTAAAAAATACACATTATAGTCTTTAGATTTGTTGCATAATACACAGTTATCAGAAAATAACCAACTATGATTGCAGTCGGCATTCATGTAACAATACAAACAGCCGTTCTTCCAACCCGATTAACTTCGCTTTTTCCCGATGATCTAATATTTGGGATACGATTGCTTAAATAAACATGTGTGTTGATTGTATGTAAACGAGACAAATATGCCAAGACGCGTGGTTCGATATTTAAACCAATAGAACGTCTGTGTCATTCCACAGTAGACCGCTGCCAATCGTCAGTTACAAGTTGGATGCGAACTTGATAGTTACGGCCAGGTCTCAGAGCGCAGTGGCTCAGGGGTAGAGTTTCAGACTCTCGACTAATAGGACCCGGGTTCGAATCCTGTGCTGCGGTGTTAAATCCTTAGGCAAGTGTTTTCATTCTACGTTGCTCCAGTTCACTCAGCTGTATAAATGTATACCTGGCTATAGACAGTGGTAGATATGAGTATGAGCAGCCTTTGCGCTGTAATTGTAACATATGAGAATTTGAGATGGATACCGCGCTATATAAGAACTTACCTTTACTTTTTACGTTTTAGGTCGTACAAGCTCACTGATAATGATGCAAAGATAACTGACACCTCGGCCAGCACATGACTGGTGAAGCCACATATTTATAGAGGGGCCCTGAATAAACCACAGTTATACATTGTTACATGTATGTTATATTTTCTACCTTTATGTTATTGTTAACTATGAGTATTTTGTATACTCATATATACATTGTTGAATATAATTACTACATACTGACAATATTTATCTGTCATATGCACTATGTACTATATGTGTATGTCACTGTTTTCTGTAATTCAGATATTTTACATATATATTGTGACTAGTAGTTTCGTTATATAATTATATTGTATCAACCTGGAGAGTCCTGGTACTGACTGGTCAAGCCACGTGTCTGTGGAGAGTCCTGGTATTGACTGGTCAAGCCACGTGTCTGTGGAGAGTCCTGATACTGACTGGTCAAGTCACGTATCTATGCAGAG
>JAODUO010001461.1:12500-17500 GCA_025642075.2 Ridgeia piscesae | reverse complement strand
CGCGCGCGGCCGGGCCCGAAAAGGGCGGGGTCACCGGAGTCGCGCCCCCGCCGGCGTTCAACGCCCCGTCGCGCGTCCGCCCGCGGCGCGCGCGTCCGCCGGCCGCGCCCACGCGCAAAGCGGCCGCGCCCCGGGGCGCGGCGCCAAAGCGCGGGGCCCCGTCCGGGGGCCCGCGCGTTTCGCGCGGCCCCGCACCCGGGGACCCGGCGCAAAGGCGTTTGGGGCAAGCCACCGCGCGCTGGCCCACCCGCGTCCTGCAGCAACGGTCACCCAAGCACCAAAAACGCGTCCCGAAGGCGCCCTTTCCCCCGCGCCCCCGGGCGCCGGCCCCCGCGTTGTCGCCCCCGCACGGCACAAAGGCGCGCGTTGGCCCCACCAACCCCCGGCCCCGACCGTGGGTTTCCCCAAAAAGGCCGGGAAGGAGGTTTTTGGGGGGCTGGGGTCCCCCGCCCCGCGCTGGGGCATAACGCTGGGGGTACCGCGGGGGGTTTTGGCCCCGCGGTCGCGACCGCCCCAACAGGGGACGGACGTGGGCCGGGGCCGGGGCGTCCCCGTCGCGTTGCGGGCGGGTGGCTGTTTTTGGCGTTCCCTGTGCGTGTGCGGGGCGTGTGGTGGGGCGTGTGCGTGCGTGTGCGTGTGCGGGGCGTGTGCGTGTGCGTGTGCGTGTGCGTGTGCGTGTGCGGGGCGTGTGCGTGTGCGGGGCGTGTGCGGGGCGGGGTGCGTGTGCGTGTGCGTGTGCGTGTGCGTGTGCGTGTGCGTGTGCGTGTGCGTGTGCGTGTGCGTGTGCGTGTGCGTGTGCGTGTGCGTGTGCGTGTGCGTGTGCGTGTGCGTGTGCGTGTGCGTGTGCGTGTGCGGGTGCGTGTGCGTGTGCGTGTGCGTGTGCGGGGCGGGGCGTGTGCGTGTGCGTGTGCGTGTGCGTGTGCGTGTGCGTGTGCGTGTGCGTGTGCGTGTGCGTGTGCGTGTGCGTGTGCGTGTGCGTGTGCGTGTGCGTGTCATTGACATGATTCAATACACGGATGTGTAAACTCTGTACGCCGACACGCGCCTTTGTGTAGGTGGTGGCACATACAATGAAATTGTTATTTTTAAATGTTAATTGAAATACTCGTTTGTTTCATTTGGCATAATTTAAGGTTTTAAAATTGTATACATACATCTATCGCTAATAAAATAACCGTTTTTGCGGTGCGCTTCTGAAAAAGATGTAAGTCACGCTTCGGATATTTTTTTCACACCTGCAATGGACTTGCCGTCGTGTAAAAGTGTGGGAAAGTGGGCGGACTCTCCTCCGCCCCAAGGCCGCGACCAGGCCGCGGTGTGTCATGTGTTATTAAACGTAAATAGTCAGCGATAAAGATTAATGCTGAGATGTCTGTGACGTGTTATTGTTTTCAGGCGAGTCGTGATTGGTCGGACGAACGTCACGCTCGGCTGGCGAGAGGCGGCGAGATGTGGACGGATGAAGTGTCGACTGACGGCTCACTGCTCTCACAACGTCGAGGTTGAGCACAGCGCCAAGGTACGTCTCTGTGTGTCTCTCTGTGTCTCTCTGTCTCCGTGGCTATCTGTGTCTCTGCGTCTATGTGATTATGTGTCTCTGTCTCCGTCTCTGTCTCTCTGTCTCTCTGTCTCTCTGTCTCTCTGTCTCTCTGTCTCTCTGTCTCTCTGTCTCTCTGTCTCTCTGTCTCTCTGTCTCTCTGTCTCTCTGTCTCTCTGTCTCTCTGTCTCTCTGTCTCTCTGTCTCTCTGTCTCTCTGTCTCTCTGTCTCTCTGTCTCTCTATCTCTCTATCTCTCTGTCTGTATGTCTCTCTGTCTGTATGTCTGTCTATCTGTCTGTCGATTTTGTTCCGTTTTTCCCTTCCCCTCCTCTCTCTCTTTTCTTTTTCTTTTTCTTTTTCTTTTCCTCTTTTTCCCTCCTCTCTCTCACTTTTCCCCTCTCTCTTTTCTCCAAGTCTCTCTCATTATCTCTCTCTCTCTCTCTCTCTCTCTCTCTCTCTCTCTCTCTCTCTCTCTCTCTCTCTCTCTCTTCACCCCTCTCTCTCTCTCTCTCTCTCTCTCTCTCTATATATATATATATATATATATATATATATCGGTGTTGTCGGTCGGGCGGTCTGTCGGTCTGTCGGTCGGTCTGTCGGTCTGTCGGTCTGTCGGTCTGCCGGTCTGTCTGTCTGTCGGTCTGTCTGTCGGTCTGTCGGTCTGTCTGTCTGTCGGTCTGTCTGTCGGTCTGTCGGTCTGTCGGTCTGTCGGTCTGTCTGTCTGTCTGTCTGTCTGTCTGTCGGTCGGTCGGTCGGTCGGTCGGTCGGTCGGTCGGTCGGTCGGTCGGTCGGTCGGTCGGTCGGTCGGTCGGTCGGTCGGTCGGTCGGTCGGGCGGGCGGTCGGTCGGTCGGTCGGTCGGGCGGTCGGGGTCGGTCGGTCGGTCGGTCGGTCGGTCGGTCGGTCGGTCGGTCGGTCGGTCGGGCGGTCGGTCGGTCGGTCGGTCGGTCGGTCGGTCGGTCGGTCGGCCCCCCGGTCGGTCGGTCGGTCGGTCGGTCGGTCGGTCGGTCGGTCGGTCGGTCGGTCGGTCGGTCGGTCGGTCGGTCGGTCGGTCGGTCGGTCGGTCGGTCGGTCGGTCGGTCGGTCGGTCTCGGTCGGTCGGTCGGTCGGTCGGTCGGGCGGTCGGTCGGTCGGTCGGTCGGTCGGTCGGGGGTCGGTCGGTCGGTCGGTCGGTCGGTCGGTCGGTCGGTCGGTCGGTCGGTCGGTCGGTCGGTCGGTCGGTCGGTCGGTCGGTCGGTCGGTCGGTCGGTCGGTCGGTCGGTCGGTCGGTCGGTCGGTTGGTCGGTCGGTCGGTCGGTCGGTCGGTCGGTCGGTCGGTCGGTCGGTCGGTCGGTCCCGGTTGGATGTCCACCTGTAACCTGCTCAGGCTACGTCTCAGTGTAACTGTATCGCAACATAACAATGTAACATCACGTTTCTTTCAAAGAAACCATATATATTCGTAAAAAAGGAATACAATGTTCGCTTAGTGGTATATGTGTACTGATGATAATGAGTGGTTAGTATGAACAGGTTAATATTTATGTACCTGCGTACTTTTTGGCGTATTTGCGTATATACAAACATGACTGTAGCAGACAAGTCTGTGTGAAAAGGTAAGTTCCCATACATAGCGCAGTGCCAGTCTTTAGGCATGCTCGGTGCGCTTTACAATTTACTCCGTGGCACACCTGTTCAATCGGACACAATGTCAATATCTCCTGGAAGTATTCAACCACGCTGCAATTAATTAACGAAGACTATCGTACACAACTAGTCATCACTGTCTACAGTCAGGTACTCGTCGGTACCTTTAAGTGAACTGGAGCAACGTAGACTGAGTGAACTCGTTCAAGGTTGTACACAGCAGCGCTCTTCAGACGCTGCGCCACAGCGCTCCATTTGACGTGTAACGGTAACGCTGAATCGGAATGTACATTGGGGTGTGTCGAGGGTGTTTTGTAGACCGGGTGGTCGCGGGTCATCGCAATGACCATCCCACGGTTGCTCACTATTGTGTCGAGCACAAATAGTTGTGGCTGCGAGTGTCACTATCTCGGCACACGCCCAGATTGTCGTAACACGGCAGACACAGTCCATCATCCCTCCTCGCACGAGTGACCGCGAGTAAATCAAATGCAGTCAACTGTGAAATGTCCACTTAAGGATGCAAAGTGACCATTATAGAGATAAACCGTAACATGTTTTCTTGCACGGCAAACACTGGTATCACACTGAGCTATATAAAAGACGGACACTCAATGGTAAAGATGTATGTCCATTCATGTGACCACGCCCACCTAGAGACAATGGTGTCGGCCACATTGTCCTCCGACTGAATGAAGGATTCATGACTGCTGGAGCCTTGGCCTCTGAAATGACGGCTTATATTCGACTGAATGTGAAACGTGGTGTGAGCAAATACACTATATTACTGTATGAATTGTGTGTTTCGTTTGATACACTGTACTGGAATGTCCCCACTGTGTGTTAGTCGGACACTAATTTACTGGCACTTGTACGAACGTGCATTTGATGGACGATTTGTCGCACACTACGGCACTAGTATGTTTTTATAGGACACAAACGAATGGTCACCGGTATCTTTTGTCGGACGCTAAATAAGTAAGTGTTTTATTTCGGATGTCACGGAAAAGGCAAAGATATATACAGCGAAGAGAACTGTGTTTTGTTAAACAATAAATACCAGACAAACGTATGTTTTGTCTGATACCAAAGAACAGGCACAAGATTTTATTGTCAAATTCTAAAGAACAAGTACAAGAGAGGTTTGTCAGATACAAAAAGAAAAAGTGCACGAGTGTTTTGTCAGACACTAAAGAACAGGTACAAGAGTACACCTGCGTGTATTGGCAGACTTTAAACAACACGCACAAAATTGTTTTGTCAGACATTAAAGAACATACACAAAACCGTTTTGTCAGACTCCTCAGAACAACCTCAAGAGTTTTCTAAACATTAACACAGTTCTCAATGTGGGCCT
Source organism: Ridgeia piscesae (assembly GCA_025642075.2). NCBI lineage: Eukaryota > Metazoa > Annelida > Polychaeta > Sabellida > Siboglinidae > Ridgeia > Ridgeia piscesae. The sequence continues at coordinate 12,978 of JAODUO010001461.1, read as the reverse complement.
TTTTACTCGCCACGAGCACAAGCTATGGTTCGCTACTGTTGTCGGTTTTATGATATTATCCAGATTTCATTCCCGGTATGTCCCATCTGCTTGCTTTCGCTTTCAATATCTTCATGTCAGTCTTCCTTTTAGTCTCTTCCTCGAGGGTTTCATGTATGTTCTTGTTGTGACGTTTCTTGCAAGTTTCCTCGGTCTAAGTCCTCCATCTACATTTTCATTTCGTCATTTGCTCTGTCATTGGCCGTTGTTTGGTCGATTCCCATAATGTAGTGTAGAATACGTTGTCTGATCATTCTGAGTATGGTATTATGATGGCATATAATCTTTGTAGTGATTTCTGTGTAACTCGCCAAGTCAATGAACCATAGTTGAGTCATGAGCAATGAGCCATTATATCTTGTTTTCCATTGCATTGTCGAGGCTGTGGAATGCCTTCTCATAGACTACACAGTTTTAGAAAATGGCTGTGTCCTATTAA
>JAODUO010001461.1:5000-7500 GCA_025642075.2 Ridgeia piscesae | reverse complement strand
GCGTATTGTTTATTTACGAGGTATACGTGTCGGGTTTACAGCTCCGACATCATTTGCATAATTTACTGAGGTTATTGCTGTGATCTATTGACGGAGGTCGTTTGTACGTGAGTCGAAGGATATAAAATATTGCGTTACGTGTGCTGGTCCGGTGCTGTAAGATAAGATAAGATAGCTTTATTGCCATGTGTTCAGATTGTAGTTACAACAAAACTTTGGAATGTGTGATGATATTTGTCGTCGTACCAGGACATTCACATGACAATATATTCATATGCACCAAACGATGATGATAAAATACACTACTTTAAATAAAATAAATAAATAAATAAGAACAATCACATAAAAAATCTTTTATAACATCGATAAATAATTGATACGATCTAGTAGAAATATACTAGCTTAAATGTAAAATATGAAATAAAATAATATATAATAAATTATGATAAAATATACACACTAAAAACTCATCGGAAATTGGAATATGTGTTTGCTGCGGGTGGGAGAAAAATCCCTTCTGTTTTGACAGGCTAAGGGGAAAATCTAGTACTAAAGCGGTTGGTCCTGGTTTTGATGGACCTGAATCGGCGACTAGATGGAAGAGGTTCAAATAGGTCATGGGCAGGGTGGGATGAATCTTGAGAGATGAGAGTCACTCTTCCTAACAGGCGCTGCTGATACAATATTTCAAAACTGGAAGGTCTCAGCCGATGATTCGGGAAGCAGTTTTCACAACTCTGTTTAATCTGAGCATTTCCTTCTGTGTAATCGACCCAAACCATAATGTGATAGAAAATATCAGAACAGTCTCGATTCCAGCTCTGTAACAGTTGAGCATGACCTGTGTGGTCAAACCAAACGATCTTAACCTTTTTAAAAAGTACAACCGCTGCTGGGCCTTTTTGACAATATTAACAACATTTAGCTCCCATTTAAGATTACTGGAGATTGTAGAACCGAGAAATTTGAAATGTTGAACGATTTCAACTGTCGAGAGGCGAGGGAGGAGAAGATTTCTTTCTCCTAAAATCCACAATCATTTCTTTCGTTTTATTTGCATTAAGTTTCAAATTGTTATGAGTTTGTTTACTTGATCCCGATATTCAGATTCATCAGAATTTGTTATTAACCCTATCACTGTAGTGTCATCGGCAAATTTCAGTATTTTCGTACGTACGTGACAAGATAAACAATCATGTGTAAAAAGAGAATATAACATTGGTGACAGAACACAGCCCTGATAAGAAAATCGAGGATCCACAGACACATGGATTGAGGAACACCGAGATGTGAGTCACCATTAGCTAATATAATAAAAGGCCATATTTTGCCTTCCTCCATAACCGGGTAACAAGTGTAAAAATATGCATATGTAATATGCCAATCCCGAAATCACAAGTTTGATGAAACATTTTGAAAATTGACGTTAAACGGGAGCTGATCTAATAAAATACAATTAGCTTAGCGTTCAATGAGCGGTTTTAAAATCGGCTCCAGCAGGTTAATGTTTTCTCATATGTAATGATTGTCTGTGTGCTACTAACAGTAAACTATATGTACGAAATATTTAATCTATGTCTTTTGTCGCCATCAAATAAACGCAGGATGGAACCGTTTAGGACCCATGAACGGCGAACGCAAACCGCATTGCGGTTGCGCAGGCTCGTACAATTAGGCTAAGCAAACAAATCTGTGTTTCAAGTCCTATCACGCAATACCATAACCCAACATTCTGAACAGAACATGGCAATTAAAATTCTACAGCTGAAACTAATAGATTGCTGGGCAGCGCACTTTGCTCAATAAGATTGTTTTAGTAACAGCTTTTATAGGCTGTAAGTGTTACATAAACCGCCAAATACAATGTTTAGGTCTCTGTTTATTTTTTAAGTTGCACAAAATCACGGCATATCACCACTGCAATATATATTAGAGAGACAAGTGTTACAATTTGGTATATAGGTGCAATCAGTCAATCAATCAATTTATTTCAAAACACACAACATTGAAAAATTAAAAAATAAATCAAGTAAATAATAAGTCACATGACATGAATGATATACAACGAAGAAATAAGGTTTGCAAAGGAGTAGACTTGAAGTTAAACACTTCTAAGTGGACACTTTTGATAAAAAATAATAAGTGGCAATTATAATTATCCAATTACGCTGTAAATATACACGTGTACACAACAACGATTCACTTGCCGTGATATCGATGTGTGTTTACATGATATTTACTTACGAGTATATTAACGTAATGACGTTTAAATATATATTTTGACATTATTCATGCATAAGCCAAGGTTATATACATGGAGTCCAATAAACAAATGTGTTATTACGTCCAACTGTACCGCTGCACGTTGAAAACAAGCAAGTTGGTGTTTCAAAAAGTCATCGAAATGTATACGCATAATTTATATCGCAAATGTCTTAATATGCATATGTTCTTGTTACTTCGTATAGTTGCATTTGAATTGCTAAAAATACCAAATAAG
>JAODUO010001460.1:42500-94048 GCA_025642075.2 Ridgeia piscesae | reverse complement strand
TTGTATTTCTTTTATTTTGTGTTAATATAAGTTTAATTTTGAATAGTTTTTATAATAGAGCATTACTTGATAAAAAAGGTATCCTTATTTAATTTGTATGTTATTCGTGTGGGGCTAAACAATGCTGCCACCTCACGGATACTGGTTAATCCTGCCGTAATTCTTATTTTATAAACAATTGTAAATTTGAATTTATACTTATTTTTGTGTTAATATAAGTTCAATGTTGAATACTTTTCACAGGATATCATTATCTTGTAAAAGTATATCGTTATTTTAATTTTTATTTCGTAGTTGGCCTGGGAGCCAGTCAGCGTTTCTACCCTAATCTAGGGTAAGGCCTAACAAATGCAGAGCCTTTCTTTCACCAGGCAGTGTTGAGAGGCTTTAAAATGCTGCCACCTCACGGAGCTTGGGTAACCGTGGCTACGCGTAACTACGCCGAGAAGAGTTCAGGGGCTGGAAAGTGCTGCCACCTTACGGAGTCTGGGTATACCACCGAGGCTAACCCCTCACCTGAGACTTAGTGTTTACTTCCGTGTCGTTGCCAAGTCAACGACCACGCGTTTCATGTTTTTTCCCACTCGTGTAAACACGTTGACCATTATGAGTTAGAACATGCAAGTGTGTGTGTGTGTGTGTGTGTGTGTGTGTGTGTGTGTGTGTGTGTGTGTGTGTGTGTGTGTGTGTGTGTGTGTGTGTGTGTGTGTGTGTGTGTGTGTGTGTGTGTGTGTGTGTGTGTGTGTGTGTGTGTGTGTGTGTGTGTGTGTGTGTGTGTGTGTGTGTGTGTGTGTGTGTGTGTGTGTGTGTGTGTGTGTGTGTGTGTGTGTGTGTGTGTGTGTGTGTGTGTGTGTGTGTGTGTGTGTGTGTGTGTGTGTGTGTGTGTGTGTGTGTGTGTGTGTGTGTGTGTGTGTGTGTGTGTGTGTGTGTGTGTGTGTGTTGTGTGTGTGTGTGTGTGTGTGTGTGTGTGTGTGTGTGTGTTCGTGTGTGCTGAACGTGACGTCTGCTTTCAGCTTCGACCAACTGATGGCGGCTGCGGTGGCTGAACGTGACGTCTGCTACTTCACTTACAAAGACAACAAACTCACCCAAGACATCTACGACATTCACAAGCTCATCACAGACCGCAGCTTAACTGTTGGTAAGCGTTTTGTTTCAATTGCATCTGATAATGATGACACATTTTTATCTGATATACTTAAAAACTCTTGTGGTGCAAAATTAATTGGACATTCGCGCGTGTTTAATTTAGTTTAATTGCAGTTTCTGGTGTATTGCAGGGGACGTATGGAAATACATCGATGACTACAATACCTACAGAGAAACAAGTTCTCATGGAAGCACAAGCAAACATGGTGGTGCAAAAACACATGGCAATGCAAGCACTCATAGCCCCCCTAGCTTCAAACATAAGAACATGTTTGAGTTCATCCGAGAACAGATAAAGTAGATGAAGTCGTCTCAACCAATGGCTACGTCCCATCCCACTCAAGCTAGCCACGTTACTCGTCACAAAGGCAGGACTAATTGAAGCTTCAGACATATATGGGAACGCTGATGATGATGACATCTGAGCCCAGATAAGACCTTGTAGAAACTCAGTGCAAAGTCAATTCAGTGTATTCTGTATTGGCGAGTCTCAAGCACATCTGACAGTACAAGCCGTCGCTATGATACAGCTACAGGGTAATCTCTTGTGTCAGCACCACACCTTATGTGTGTGACACAAACACTGGTATTACTGGAAGCCCTTCGTGTCGATGCAGATACTTAGGTGGGTGCAATCACCCCAGTTGGGGAGAGCATTCCATGCAAGCACTTACAGCGTGTTTGTGTAGAGTCCGATTGAAAGAGTTCATCCAAGATCGAGTGATGTCATCTTGTTCCTCTTGCATCATCTGATCGTAAGGATCGTCACAATGTCACTGTGCTGGAAACTAGCGTCAGGTATTGCAAGGACGATGGAGACACATGCAACGACATCAGTTGCCATGGTGACACGGGATATTTGGATGAATATCGGAAGGGGACATTTTTGCAGTTTTATCTCCATTAGCTAAGACTAGTGTTGCACTTATTGTTAATCCAGATGTTAGCCTGTTGTAATTACATTGTATTACCACTTCCGTGTTGTACATAACAACCAACTCCCACCACTTTGTATATACATACATCTGTGCTACAATATTTTAGTGTGTAGTTATAAGAAAGAAGAGAGGATGATAAAAACTAATCATGAGAATTTTCTGCATGACAGTGACTTGGGATACTGTCAACTCCTTTACCTGTAGAGGAGTTGACGAACAACATCAATGAGGACGTTGATGACAGGGAGTTCTGCAACCACACTATGATTTGTCAGTCATATCAGTTATAGTAACAGTTGTAGTACGACAATGTTGAGACTTATTGTCAGGCCTGGAGTCATTTGTAATTGTGTAATTTAGCACTATGTACTGTGATATTGTACAGATGACTGTAATTTTTGCCAGCATGTTTCTGTAGTTGTGTGGTTAAGTTTCACTCACATGTGTTTATAAACCTATAAACAGATAAAAAACATATACAAGATAAACTTTGGTATCGTGTTTTCAAAAAGTTTCAATGTATGTGATACTGCGTGGCTTCCTGTGATAAGGACATCATGGCCTGCGTCATCCTAAACCGCATCATACATCACTTGCTGGATGGTGTTGTCTCGGAGAGTCAATGCAAATTCAGAATAAATCGAGTGACAGTGAACATGGTCGTCTCTTTTCGCCAGTTATAAGAGATCGAAGTGTTATGACCAGAACCAGAGCCTCTACCTCTCATCTGTGGACCTGACCAAGGCTTTTACACCGTCAACCGTGATCAAGGCCTGTGGACCATCCCATCCACACTTGGATGCCCACCAAAGATGATCACCATCACCAGGTCCTTTCATGGTGACATGATGGCTCGGATGGTAATAAAAACACAATGTCAGACCCATTCCCAGTATCAAATGAGGTAAATAGGCTGCATCCTCGAACCGACTCTGTTAGCCTACTGCTACCATGTTGTTTGCTGCACTGTCCGAGACTGGTGCTGGTGTCACCGTCCACTACCAACACGATGGTCACTTCGTTGAGCCGAGGCATCTGAAAGTCAGAACCAAAGTCTTTGAGGTGCTCGCGAAGGACTTGCTCTTTGCTGACAACTGTGCCTTGATTGGCTGCATACAGTGAATCACACTTGCAAGACCTTCCCACGTGCCTCGCAGAAGCGGCAAGAACCTTCCGCCTTACCATCAGCCTTCGGAAGACGGATGTGCTGTAAGGATGGGATAAATCTGGAATTTTATTCCGATCGAATATTGAATCTAATATCCTCGAAATTTAGAATACGAATCGAATCGAATATTCAGTGGCTTCAAATTCAGTTAGACTACTGAAGGGTGTCGAGATTTCTTGCCGGAACGTGGCGTCATCCCCTAGCCATGGGCACAAGTTCGTGCCGGAGTTGTCGGCATCATGGCCATACGCATCGATATTTTTGTTTACTTTCTGACCTAACCATGAAAACGACTTCTTACAGCCGCCAAACTTATCCTCGCATATGTTATGTACATACACACACAATAGGTTACAGAATAAAATCATTTACATTCCTATTAAGAATAAAATTAGAAAACAAACTCGAGCAAAACTCGACATGATCTACCACGGCTACACGGAGCCGGAGCACGACGCTTATAAATTAATATTCGAGCGATACTCGTATTATAGCTGCGAAATTTCGAATCGAATAGCGGGAAAACGCGCAAATATTCGAAATTTTGAATACGAATTGAATATTCGTCCCATCCTTAATGTGCTGCTTCAAGTTGCACCCGGTCTCCTCCCAACCCCACTGAAACTGAGGACACCAAGTTGAACAGTGTGATTTGTTTACCTATCTCAGCAGCAGTTGCCTGACTTCAACATGCAGCATGGATAGAGAAGTATGAAATAGGCTCGCCAAGGCTGGTGCCTCCGTTGGCAGACTGGGGGAACGGGTATCGTCGAAATTAACTGGCAGTCTACATGGCCGTTGTCCCGACCTCCTTGCCGTATGGCAGCGACATGTGGACGTTCCAAAACATCCTTCATCGAGTGAAGGCTCACCTACGATGGGTAGGTTGGTCACGTGGTCTGAATGGACAACTCCCGACTATCTAAGGTTATTTTCTTCTCCGAGCTAGCATCTAACATAAGAAACACATGCGGCCTAATCTGACGCTACAAACAAAGACTGTCTGAATGCATCGCCGATGACCTGCGGCATCCCCATCCTTGGCTGGGAATCACTTGCAAGAGTTGAAGTTCGGTGAGTATATGGTGAAGAAGACACATGCACACACGGGCGAGTTCGTCCGTCAGTCGTTAACAGTCGACCCGCTTCTGGTTACGCGGCGACCTGACAAGTCTACTTGTTACGTCATTGCAGACGTCATCGCGTTGTATTTCCAAAATGGCGGCTGGCATAATTTTACAAAGCGGTCTTTGCAATACCGATGTATACTGTTTCCGCGTTACTCTTGTTTCACAGCCCAAATGGCAGTAGTTTGAGCAGGTTCCAAGCACATTGTGCATGTATGAACCAGAGGCCATAGGCTGTATTTCTCACTGCAACTTCAAGTGATTGCGTCTTGACGCCACTATGGAAAAATAAATGGCGTTCTCTCTCTCTTTCCCTTTCCCTTTCCCTTTCCCTTTCCCTTTCCCTTTCCCTTTCTCTTTCTCTTTCTCTTTCTCTTTCTCTTTCTCTTTCTCTTTCTCTTTCTCTTTCTCTTTCTCTTTCTCTTTCTCTTTCTCTTTCTCTCCCTCCCTCCCTCCCTCCCTCCCTCCCCTCCCTCCCTGCCGATGACAAACAAAGCCAGATAGCTAGGGAGCTGAAAAGAAATCAAGACACGGTACAAGACCGTGTGTGGATAGATGTGAACTAATTTAGCTGCTCGATCTCCGAATGCCTGGATGGTTGGGGCTACCAACAGATTCAGAGGAATTGCGTTCCACCAGAAAACGGTGCTTGTTAATTTGAGGTTCCCTCTTCATGCACCTTAATTGTGTATTGGGATCAGTAGCACACTTGACGCCTTCGCCCTGGTGTGTAGGGAAGACGCGGTCATTGTTTACCGGATATTAAATGGCTATTATTTGTAGGCGGCATATTGTAGTGTAGGCCCGACGTGTTTATGAAACATAGAGCTTGGTGGCGCCTTGCAAGCTTTGGAATGTGGTTGCCGTTAGTCAATGAATAATTATGGACTCTTCCACGGTTAGGTGATTGTTAACTTTTCCTTCACTATAATTATATATATATATATATATATATATATATATATATATATATAATTATAGTGAAGGAAAAGTTAATATATATATGGCATCTATACTGTTTAGTGTAACTTTGATCCCCTGTAGACCAGTAGTGTGCTAGCTCGTGGTCGTAAAGTGTCCAGTTGCTGCAGTGTGCAACAAAGAGGTCACGATGGACGCATGCACGCACACACCTTTATGATCATAATTAAATATGATGGAATACATTTTAAGTTTGTGTTAAATTGCTATGTGAAGATATTTTTATCTAGTCTCAATTAGGCATTAACAATCTGTTTAATTAACTGGCATAGATAACATTGGAATTTGTTTTGATAACTTCACTCATTCACTCTCAACCACCGACCACCCCCACCACACACACGCACGTGCGCGAGCAGACGGAGGGAATTAAGAATTAACGGACAGATATAAGAACAGAACTTGCCATGCAAAATATACCCGGTGTGGCGGTCCAGAACATCGAGCGGTCCAGAACGTCGAAGGTTAGCGGTTCATGTCAAAAGGTTAGCGGTTCATGGCGAAGGTTACCGCGACGTTACGGCCCGCTGTGGCGGTCCAGAACGCCGAGCGGTCCAGAACGTCGTTCTACATGTCAAAGGTTAGCGGTTCATGTCAAAGGTTAGTTTATGGACTTCTTACAAAGATGACAAATGACAAAGGTCTACTATGAGCAGCGGAAACATGGTGACTGCTGAATTAACCTATGAGTGAACCAAGCATATTATAATTTATGTTAATCATTTATGTTAATCAAGTCTCGGCATCGTGGTCGTTGTGCAGAGAAATGACAAGAACACGTGCGCGCTGGAGTGTGCAACGTAGGGGGTCGAAAAGTAGGTCGTCGTTGCAGCGCGCAGAAATGATTTATTATGTAACACTGTCGCCGCGGGGGTCATGAACTCAGTCTCGACATTCTGGCACGAGGTCAAAGTTGATCGGCCACCTGAGGTCACCTGAGGTTACGCACGTTCGGCGCGCATGTGCATACGTGGAACGACGTTCTGGACTGCTCGGCGTTGCATACCGTCGCGCTAACCTTCGCTATGAACCGCTAACCTTTTGACATGAACCGCTAACCTTCGACGTTCTGGACCGCTCGACGTTCTGGACCGCCACACCGGCCTGCTATCAGGTATGAAGCGCCGAAAGCACGGGCGTCGAACGGTGGGGGACGGGGAGACGCGTCCCCCACTTTTCAGCGTGGGGGACAGCATAGGAATTGTCCCCCCACTTTTCAGCTCAAAAATTGCGAGCCTGACTCACCACTCCTCTCTCTTAAAAGCCGCTACACAGGACTAGCTAGACAATAAACTCGCGATATGAAGTTCCGACCACCCATTAAAAAATCGGCTGCGCCGCTACCGGGCTCTATCAGTGTGCAACCGTGTGTTGATATTATTTATAGGCTCTAGCCATCAAGCACATTGTAAATGATGAAATTTGTGTTGCACTTTCACCCCTTGCCTGTTTGATGCTTATTGCCTACGGCAGAAGCGGCGGATTCCTGCACTTTGTGTAACTTATTCCCAGTTTAGTGTTTACAAATTTCTTTGCCAAAATGTTGGATTTGGAAGTTCTACACAGCATGGGCGTCGTGGGGGACGAGGGGGACGTGTTCCCCCACTTTTCAGCTTGAGGGGGTCAGCATATAGGAAATGTCCTCACACTTGTTTAGTTCATATAACACATTTAAAGGCATATATAGCGAGACTGATCACTCCCTTTTTTATAAACTCTACATTGGTCTAGTAGTAAAATTAATAAACATTATACGAGTTCAGATATATATACTTCCGACTACCTAGTGGAAAATCAATAGATAAATTGCTTGGTTGGCCGCAGCCCGCAACTTGATCTTAGTCCAGTAAATATTCAACATGCCGGGCTCTGTCATTTTGCACCCTTATGTTGATATATTAATAGGCATTAGCCATCAAACACATTATAGATTATTAATTTTTTATTGCCCTGTCACCCCTTGGATTGCAGCCTGGTAGCCCTGTTGGATACTAATATCGCCTACGGCGGAACCAGCGGATTCCAGCACTTGTGTAATTTGATCACATTTTGAGTGATGACAAATTTCTTTGCCAAAAGGTGGGTTTGGGAAGTCCCACACAGGCATCCCTGTAACCTCTGCATCGTGTCACTCTATGGATCAGGCAAGCAGTGTTGGGTCCAAAGTCTACCCACCCAAATGTTCAGTGATTGGGGCGGGTGATGGCCCCTCTTCAAATATATAATTATTATGTTGCCAAGATAACTATTTTTTTTAATAGCATAACACAAAGGCCTTTGTTTATTTTAGAATTAGCACCAGCCAGACCAATAATGAATTATGTTTTATATCTACAAAAAATTATATGTATTTCATGTCATATATATATAAAATATAAAATTATATTATAATATATATATATATATATATATATATATATATATATATATATATATGACATTATAATATAATTATATATGTATATATATATGACATTATAATATATATGTATATATATATATATATATATATATATTTGTACACATACATATATGTATATATAAATTGGTCCCCCGTCCCCCCACTTTTAAAACCGGATCGACGCCCCTAGTTAGGACACGTTTGCAGACACAACTCTCTGCCCAATACCGGCATCCTTCAAGTATAGATTGAGGTCTACAGAGCAAACGACGCAGACAGCGACAGAAACATCACGAGAAAGAACAAAAGGACTGCATCATGATAAGAACAAAAGGACTGCATCATGATATATATTATATATATATATATTATAGGCAATCCCCAATGGGTTCTTTGTCCTGTCTTTGTCTACGTTTTCTGTTACAAATTTGTCTGTGAATAACACCTTTCTGACAGTAAATTAACTATGTTTACTGTCTAAAAGGGGTTATTCAGAGCCTGTAACAATATTTGTACGTGGACGTGTGTAACAGGAAGACTGCAGTTTCTTCTGCCCCGTGCCATTTCAATATTATTATAATCCATTCACTAGGTGGCGCAACTATCAGCTTTCACAGCGCCGTCTATCACTGGTCGTTTTCAAATTATTGTCGGCCGCGCCATCTGTTGGTCAACTGAATGTTGGCTTCAGTCACGTGACTTAATTTAGGAAAAATGGCGGCCTCCGAACATTTCAACATGGACCCCCAAAATACGCATGTTGATAACGTGCAAGGTGCGTAACGGAAGAGCTTTGTGCACAATAAGGTGATGAATCTGGTCTGACCCAGTTGGCGCACGAAAATGTCTTCTCGGGGAAAGAGAGGACGTGGCCGTCCGCCAAAGACATGGTCTTTGTCATCTCGATCTCATTTTCTAAAAGTAAAAAAGCCGAAGAGTTTCACCAGGGGACCCCAGTACGATTTTGGGGAGAACACCGTCAGTGGCAGCGGTTCGTCTTCGCCGGTTCTGACGTCGCGACAGCGGTTGGAAACGAGAGGGCGATCGCGCGAGGCGGCTAGGAAGAGTCGTAGTTTCATTCATAAAGTTCTCAGCAATGACACGAATGTTAGCGGGGCCTGGGAGGATGACGCGAGTGGGTACAGCGCCAGCGACTTCGATGCTGAAATAGACGATGACGCCAGTGACGATTCGAACGATACATTCGACGACACAGCATCGACATGGAGCGAGACGAGCTACAGCACTATCGGCAGTACGCCAGGTAGAAGAAGATACTTCCCGAAACGTTCAAGAACACCAGAGCTGATCGACCAGAAGGACATCCCCCCATTGACACTCCCACCTAGTGCTACTGACCTGGTCATAAATTCAGAAAACCTGTTGCAAGCACTCAGTGTCTATGAAGTGCTGAGGCACTTCCGATCAACGCTACGATTGTCACCATTTCGGTTTGAGGATTTCTGTGTCGCACTGACAAGTGACGAACAATGTTGTTTACTCTCTGAAACTCACATCGCACTGTTGAAAGCTATGCTCCGTGAAGAAGATGGAAATAACACAATGTTTGGTCCGCATGACCTGAAAGACAGCATTAATATATGTCTGCATTTCCTTGATTCGATGACATGGTATGAACTAATTCGGACGTATTTGGATAGTGACCGAACACCCGAATATCGCAGCAGTTTGCCATGTTTAGAAAAATCGGACTACTGCTCGTTGACAGTGGGTGAGAGACTGAACATATTGCAGACAATGACAGATTTGTTCCTGGGAACGAATGCAATCAGAGAGGAGATCATGAGTGAGGGGAATATACACTACGATGATCACTGTCGATCTTGTCACAGGTATGTCATAACTGCAGTCACTGCATTTATGGTTCTAAAATTCTAAATAAATGACGATGCTGCAAATAATAGTTTTTGTTGGCACAACAATAGCAATTTATTTGTTCAGGCATTGACACATAATTTTTTTTTACATTGCAACCACAATGGCTCAAACATTTTTATTATTAACAGCCCCCCTCAGTCATCTTAGCTGCAGGGCTTTATGAAGGGGGAAAATTTTCGTTAACAGTCATAGCCACACCAAAACATGTGTGACGTGACTGGCAATAATTTTATCCTGCATAGAGCCGTGTTAACAGCCATTGTTACTGTTAGCTCCAGCAAAGGATTATTACAATAGAGAAATCGTTGTCATTCCTAGCTTTGATCTTAAGTTTTATTAACATACATCTTCTGGATCCATGGTGCTATGTGCACAGTGACAAATGTATACCGATTCATAATGTGTACACTTTCCAAAAAATATATCTGTACAGAATTGTACCCAAGGTTAGCACGTTTTTCATACCCTGGTAATTAGCGGGCGACATAGCTTTATGCAGAGACCCGTCCACCCCTCATTTAGATGGGTAAAACCCATTGTGGACGGGTAGAAATATGGGTGGATGGGTAAACAAATTAAGGACCAATGAAAGGTGTTCCAAAACCATAGGTATTGTCAGTTATGCCTTAGAAACGAGTGTAAATTGCATCACGTGTGGTTGTAGTCCATTTCAGGTCATCAGACACATTTTAAAGTTTTTAAACTGGCTTAACAGTTAACATCCATTTTGTCCACCAAAACGTGTGACTGGCAATAATTTGGTCCTGCATAAAGCCCTGGCGGGCGATAAGTCATAATAATGTTAACTAACTGGGGAAATAGTTGAAACCATTTCGCAATACGAGCTACTGTATCATCACCAGAATAACACATGCACTGGTCTTTATTGAACAAGCATAATTATAGTATAACATCAGGGCATATGCAGGATAAGATTTTTGACTCAAGGATATTAACTCATATATACATGAAGCCAGTTGAGATGTGCTGAAATAAACTACAAACACATGTGACACCCACTTTCAAGGCATAACTGACAATAAAGAGGATTTTGGAAGACTGCTCCATTTTGTTACGGGTCCGGCCACCGATATTTCTACCCATCCACAACTGGTTTTACCCACCGAAATGATGGGTGGATGGGTCTCTGCGTAAAGCTATAACACCTTGCTGTCGTCTTCAGCCATGCCACACTGGTATTCCACCTCTCCCCCTCATGAGGCTAAGTCACCAGTGCTGCATTACCAGAATGCCAGACAGAACATGTATGTCTAGTCTGCTGTACTGTTTCTGGGATACATGGCTTCCCAGCAGAGAATCCTAGCTGAGTATAAGTTCAGATATAAGCTGGAGCTGATTTGGGACTTAAGAGACATAAGAGACAATAACAGCTGTTTGCAGGTTCTTAGTCGGTTAGCCTGCATTTGTCCTGTAGTCTAAATGGCAATGCATGTTGTTGCTGGTTGACTAATGTTTGCTGAGTGGGTACAGTACAACCTGCTAATGTCCATAGCTCAACATTTCCATCATGAATTCCTTGAAAAACAAATTACAGATTGCAAATTGGCATCTGACAGTATTATACTTTAGTCACCACCTTTCTTTACCAGTACAACTGTACCTGGCATTGTCCCTTGTGAGAGTGACAGTTGAATATGTTTACTAACTGATCAATTCCCTTTTTTAACATCATCTTGTTGACTTCATGCATTAAACAAATACAAGGATACACCTGAACTAGCAACTAGTCAACCTGTGAGGATATTTGCTGGCAAATGCCCAGAGATCCAGCAAGATATTTAAGTCGAAGTTGCGTTGACATTTTTTTGCAAAGCTGCTCATATTTTCAGCAATGCTTATATGTTATATAAGATGCTCCAACCCAGTCAGTGGATGGTTTAGCTCAGGCAATTGTAGTGCAATGTGTAACATTGCAAATATTTGTCAAATGTCCAGTGTGAGCTCTTAACCAACAAGAACCCTGAAACCCTTAGTTAGAAATAATTGTTTCCTTTGTCAGTCTATAAGTAATCAGAAGTGTTCTTTGTCTGGATCAGTGCTTTTTAGCAGGCAAAAAACTTGCACGGAAGTCATACACACCAATCACAGTCAGTATTGGCCAGTTTTTTTAGGACCAAACAAGTAATCTATTTAAATAATATTGATTATTTGATTTGTTTAAAAAATATTTACTAAGGTATGACAATTATGTAGTCATTTATGCCATCTGTCTTATCCCTAATCATTATCTGTTGTAATTACTTAATTTGGCCTAGTCTCAGTGTCTCACTTAACTGCCTCTCACTAGTTGTATGACTTCATTAGATGCTCTAGATCTGAAGTCGCCTGTTGAATGTTATCTGCCACATCTCAGGGGTAGAACTTCAGCATTTATTTTACTAGACAGTGGGACTAGTAAAGTCAAAGGTTTATTAGTCTGGCAAAACATAAAAACAATCCAAATTTAAGTTGTTGCAATTTGTTTTTAAAACTAAAAAACAACCCCAGTAAAAAAAACAAAGCTCTTCATAAAGATAACAAATAAATAGTACAGAAATAACAAAAATTATTTACTAAAAAGGAAAGATGATTTGCATATAAAAATGCCATTTGCGTTTGTTGACTGGTGGCACCACCCTACCATTATGAATTTGCCTAGAAATTTAACTCACATTACGCTGTTATGAAAACTGCTCTCGATACTGGACTGTATTAATGGAAATCAAAATATCACACTAGAACATTGTAGACATCAAAGAACCATTAATCTTATAAATAATGCTCAGACAAGTTTATAGCTGGTGGCCATGCCTAAGAAAATGTCATACATTTATCAGTAAATGAAGCTACTTATCAATGTTTTAATGACTTCCAATTATTTAGTTACATCCCCCAGCCTGTTGATGAGTTAGGGTAACTGTGACTTCAAAGACTTGATTGATTGATGTAGGGTGGGGTGGATGACATAGACCTTTACTAGACAATGGGACTAGTTATTAGGAAGGTTTACTACTCCACCCTTTATTAGTATACTGACTAGCGGACTAGTGGGTAGTTCTACCCCTGCATCTATAGCAAGTCTGTCCTCCGAGTGCTGATATGTATGTTTTTAACAAATTCGTATACAAAATATACATCCCTGAGAACACGTCACATTGAGGGAATAAAAAATGATGGTTGACATGTTTCCTCTTGCAGACTGGGTGATCTGTTGTGCTGTGAGATGTGTCCAGCTGTTTATCATCTCGGCTGTGTTGTTCCTCCTCTCGAAGAAGTGCCGGAGAATGACTGGCTGTGTAGTGTCTGTCGAGCACATCAGGTGGGTCACACTCACACTCACAGGACAAATGCAAGCTGATTGGATATAAAATGTTGATATTGCGTGACTGTATGTAGGGCAGACATGGGGTCAAATGCATTGAAATGTTTTTAAATACAAATACTTTTAAATACAAATTTATTTAAATACAAATATTTTTAAATATAAATACATTGGAAACTATTTCAAATACTTGTTTTCAAATACTTTTCATTTTCAGGATGTATTACTATGTAGGTAAAAGAAAAGCAACTCATATATTGAGACATCTAGTTTATAGGCATAATTAGTGTTTTGCTCATTATGATGACAGGCAGACCAGTGCTAGGGGGTATTGTTATTGCTAACTACATCACAGTGACAACTAACTCAATAACCTCTATCCACAGAGGCAGAGGCCAAAATATGTTGTTTGTTATGTTAAGCCAGGAGGTCCATAATAAAATGCCTACATTGCCCTCAGAAGAGACACTACTAATCACTGCTAGGATCTTGTGAGGAAGTGTGACAGCTCAACTTCAAAGTCAGCCAGGAAACCAGAATAGCCTGGTGCCAGCTTGGAGTCTGGCTAAAGAACAAAGGGAACATTGACCTATGGTCACTGTCAGGTGCTAAACCATCCTCAGACTCTGAGCAAACAAAAGTTGTAGTCACTGCCAGGGCCATGAGGGAAGCCTGCTGTTAAGTGTCTTCATCAGTAATTACCACTGTTGGGTGAAATTGCAGTGAAGGTAATCAATTTGGCAGGCATTACATGTGATCTTGAAACAGAAATGTTGATACTGACAATGTATTTAAAAAGTATTTGAAAGTATTTGAACAAGTCAAATGCTTTAGGAAAATATTTAAATACAAATACTTTTCATTCCTACTTTGAAAAAAGTATTTAAATACTTTCAAATACAAATGTATTTGACCCCATGTCTGAACTGTAGGGCTATTTTCATTCTTCCATTCCAAGTTGCATGCTTATTGTGCAGCAATCCTATAGAAAAGTGCATGACACACATATGTGCCTACTTGGCATCTTGGGGCACGAAGAGTCAACTATAGTACTGTACTACATCACGCAGACATAGTAAATGGAGCCTAAAGTTGAACATTAAAAGATGAATCTATCATTGTTTGTCATGTTCAATTTTTTTTTTTTTACAAATGTTAGTGTTTTAATATTACCGATTACTGAAGATATTTTATGTCATTATATATACATACGCCTTACATAAATGTCATCCCTGCATACCGTGATGTGATAGTGCAGTGATACGTATACGTACCATAATGATGTTTTATATGTATTTGGACACTTAAAATATCTAAATTATCAGCCGTCCAAAAACATACAGTGTACAAAAACTCTTGCACCTGTATTTCGACCAATCTGTTATGATAGTGTTATCACAAGTGAGCACTGTATCATCAAGAGCCCTAGATGGCTGTGCCCATTTTTAGAGTGCAATGGCTCAGGGGTAGAGCTTCGGAGTCTCGACTACGAGAACTCGTTCGAATCCTGTGCTGCGGTGTTAAAACCTTGGGCAAGTTTTTTCACTCTACATTGCTCCAGTTCACTCAGCTGTATAAACGAGTACCTGGCAATAGACAGTGGTGGATATGTGTACGAGCAGCCTTTGCGCATTAATTGTAGCATATGGCTGGATGCTTCCCAGAGATGGTGTCTGTGTGAACAGGTCTGTCAGGGAAGTAAAGTGTAAAGTGCTTTGAACGGTCCCGAGGACTAGATACTGCGCTATATAAGAGTTGCCCATACCACTAGCATAAATCGAAGGCTGATGCTATTTCCCTGAACAGTCGGGTCGGGAATATGACACTCAACAACAAACATTCCAGTTGATAGACCATAAACATTGGCATCTTTACAATGAATTTATTGTCTAAAATCTTCAGAATCACACAGCTGTGCCCATTCAATGGACACACAAAGTGTCTGTAGAGGAAACTTGGAGTTGTCGACTCAAAGTCTGTCTAGTATTAACAAGGCCTTTTTAACTTCATTTGAATTACAAAAAATCAGTGTACAATTGTGTAGGAACAAATAACATTTCATTGATAAGGTGTCTGAAAGCATAACAAATTCAAAAGCAGTTATTTTTTGTAGATGTCAGAAACTCGACACCGTTTCTTCATTTGCGATTGTGTGTGTTTCAGGTGAAGGGGGTGTGTGAGTGTGTCTCGGAGCTGGAGAAGAGTGGTCTGTTGTGTAGACAGGACCCACTGGGAGTCGACCGTCATCAGCGCAAGTACTGGTTCCTCTGTCGACACCTCGTCGTGTGAGTGCTCATTTTGTTGCGTCACCTCTAACATGAATACTGACCATTGTTTATTCTCTGATCTGTGTATAGTATTGTCTGCTAGTTACAGTGACGTACGTGTATATTTGACTAGCAACAAGTGTGGAGATTATTGTGTACTTGTACTAGACGATTCATATTGATTAGCACAGACATCCATGATATCTATCACATATAACAAGAATTATATAAAACATGCATAATGTAGTGAATAATTTGTGAAGGGAATTAATGTCATGAATTTGACAAAATATGAACCCATCTTAAAGCCACGGGGTAATATGTGACAGTTTGATGACTAATATTTATAGCGGAATAGCATGATGTACCTACTTGTTAGATCATAGTATCATAATAACATGTATATTTGGACACCTAAACAATTATTCAACTCTCAGCTGGTCGAAAACAAGGTAGTAAAAATACTCTCTGAATATTTACAAAAACAAACAAGTCACAACCTTGTGTCTGTGACTTTTGTAACACACACCTTCTGTGGGAAGTTAAACATAATAAAAGTTCATTAGCAATCAATTCAGATTAAGTAGGAACAAAACATATTATTTTTACAGAGGCACCCAAAGATGTAAGGTGAGAGCCATAAGTAC
The DNA here is from genome assembly GCA_025642075.2 of Ridgeia piscesae. Classification (NCBI taxonomy): domain Eukaryota; kingdom Metazoa; phylum Annelida; class Polychaeta; order Sabellida; family Siboglinidae; genus Ridgeia; species Ridgeia piscesae. The sequence goes on along the minus strand of JAODUO010001460.1, from coordinate 78,149 downwards.
ATTTACTTTGTTACTTTACTTAAGTAGAAAAGTTCACTTTTCTTGAGTAACAAAGTACATTTTTGGGGAAGTACTTTTACTTGTAGCGAAATACAAATGTGTGTACTTTTTCTAAATGTAACAAAGTACTCATGATTTCTTTGTTAAATTTGCGAAGCTCCTAAAAAGTTTCGCGAATGATCTGTGTCAGAAGCACTTGCTGCTCTGTTTGCTGTCAGTATAGATTTATTTACACATGTCAGAGGGAACAACAAATAGAAATAACAGATAAGGAGTGGCCGGATTTCTTTTGTTACTTGATGAAGCCAGTGAGATAGTTGCAGTCCTGTGCCTGAACTAGGTGTCACAGGACACTGCTGACTGCCCTGGCTGGGCCTCTTGGAGAACAATGGCTAGGAGTTATATAAATTCTTGCTTTGACCAGACAAGAAAAAACAGATGCCTTACTATCTTCTTGTGTCTTGCCTGTTGTTGACACAGTTTGCTAACTTTAGATGATCCTTGTGAAAGGCATATGTATAGGGTTCCCCATTATCGCCCACCGCAAACCTGCCGATCTTTTATCATCTGTAATGTAATATAGTGTGTGTAACTGAAGTGAAATAATTTTTTATATATAATATTATTTACATTAAAGTCTTTAAAAATAAATGTTGTATTTACACACAAAGGCATAATTATTGTGAAAGGAATGTTGTAACCACTGATCGATCTAGACCTCCTTCGTCAAGTATAAAATTTTTAAATGAAAAAAAAACCTTTTTTTCTTCATTTTGCGGGGTTTTGTCCCCTGTTAGTAATGAAACGTAAAATAGTTCACCTGTTGCAATGCTGTTTATTTTTTATGCACAGAACAAAATATTACTAAAAAATTATATCTGCTTGGTACATACGCTAAATTATATTGTGAATATTTTGTTTTATTCACAATAGTTGGCTGCATCGGCCATTTTAAATAATTACAGGAGAAAAGTACTTTTTGTGTTTACTTCAAGTACAATTTTTACAAAGTACATTTTTCTAGAAGTACTTTTACTTAAGTGGCTTTTTCTAGAGTGACTTTACTCAAGTGTAAAATAAATGTACTTGTAACAGCTCTGCGAGGTACATACACTGAAATGGTTTTATTGATGTTTAATGTCCAAGAACACATCTGTAGATGTCACAGACTCACGGCACACTTGTGTTTTGCAGCGAGGGTGAGAACGAGGTATGGTACTATAGCAGCAGGGTCCAGCTGGACGAGTTGGTCCGCACCCTGGACCCTGACCACTGGGAGAGAGACCTGGTGCGGGCGATTCTCGAGGTGAAGGAAGACATCGTCAGGCAGATGGCGCTAACGGAGGAGTTGACCCGTGAACTCAAGGGTCACAAGAAGGCCGTGTTGGACATGGAAGCTGGTTCGTTCACTCTTAGCAGTTTGCGTAATTTGCTGTTATCCATTTGACCATTTTATTGTGAGATATCTGTAACGTTTTGGACATGATTTTGTATGGATTTTAAAACTGTGTTTGGCGCGTGCAGTGTTAACGTTGTGGCACACCAGGTGTTTAATTTCTTTTTTCACGTTTCGTTCTTTGTTTGTTCGTTTGTTTTTGTTTCATATAATGTGATAGTCCTGACTCCCAGTAATGTCCTACAGGTTGTTATTTTTGTTTGATTCTCGTTCTTCACTGTAAGACATCTCACATTGTGTCCTCGCAAGTGTTCTTGTGTTCTTGTGTCGTGACTGCAGCCATGTGCTACTCAGGAGACTGAGGCTACAGTAACATTGTGTAGGATGCAGTGGCATAGTGGTTAGAGCATCTGTTTTGTTCAGTATATTTGACCGTTCTTTCACTGTGCATCCATTTAAAGAATGCTTTTGCTATAATTACACCATGCCGGATTTGTTCCCAGACAAGTTGAGATGGCGTTCAGTAAAACAGGTATGTAATTGTAGAGTGTGAAGTGTTTTTAATAATCCCAAGGATTACACGCTGCACTACATAAGAACATGCTATATATAATATAGCATCATTGTCACAGTAACAGCAGTGGTAAACAGCGTAAGCTAAGTGGAACCAAACTCTGCTTCAGGGGCTCTTCTCAAGCTGCAGTCTGAACGGATGCTAAAGAAAGCCCAAGAGGCTGAGAGGAAAGCCAGGGAAGTGGAGGAGAAGACACAGGGACAGGACAGGGAGACGGAGGAAGACACTTCGGGATCTAAGCCACAGGCAGGGAAAGATGTAAGACGCATTAACACTGAATGGTCACTCGCCTTTTCAAAAAACAACATCAACTGTTTGATAAAATTAAAAAGCTTAGTTATGTTTTTAAAAATAGGATTAGAAATGTTGAACAGTTGGAAATAGGATTGAGTTTGCAAATAAATTAAGGGGACAGTCATATTTCACAGGAAAAATTATTGTTGATTTTCAGAATTGTCATTTTATATGTTATAATTTCAGTGCCATTCATGTTGAAAACATACTGATATACTGTATAAATTATATTGGAATACTCACCTGAGACAGGTGTCTTATCGAGGTTGTGTTTTATGTTGACCATGTTTCTTACAAATACTGTAAGTGCGTCCTTTGTGTAGAAATAAATGAGGTAACACACTACACCGTACCGTACACATTGAAAACATGGCATTTTGAATTATGTTGCTTTGCTAATTAAATGTGAGGTGTAGCATTAACATGTTTATTGTCTTCTCCACAGGGTGATGTCAATTCAACGTCAGAATCACAGGGGACTGTCATGCTGACAACCACTGTCACATCAACAACGTCAGTGACGTCACTGTCGAATGACATGGCGGCATCGTCAGTGCACATAGAACAGGTGACGCAAAGTGTCAGTGTCACTGCGACTTCAACAGTGACAACACCAGTTGTGACTGACTCGAAAGATGGTGGTGTTGGTGACAAAGATGTTGGTGACAAAGGTGATGGTGACAAGGAACCATGTGAGACAATGCAAGAGGGGAATGACCTTCTGGAGCTTGCGAGACTGGAAGAGGAGAAAGCAAAAATGGAGAAAGAAGCTGAAGGCGATGCAAAGAAGGAAGGAGAGGAGAATAAGGTGGAGGCAACGGAGCACAGCGAGACGAACCTAACTGATGGTAGTGTTGCCATGGAAACCAGTGAGGAAGCCACCGCCAGTGGGGAGGAGAAGAAACCCGCAGTTGTCCAGACAAAGGTTGTCCACGTGCCGTCCATGGTTCCAAACGTCAAAGTGACCGTCCTGGAACCAGGGGACAAGGAGACAGTTTCCCAGCCGGGTGCCTCTGAGTCGCCCGACTCCCTGGATGGGGATGGGAAAGGCAGGCCCAAGTTGTCTGGGGACCAAGAGAAGGGTGCGGGGGACGGAAGTGGAGTCACTCGCACTGTGCAGGAGAGTGTCAGCAAAACCACGGGTGAGTGTCGGTGGTCATCTACTTGGACGAGATATTTACATGGACGGCGTCTCTTCCTAGGTGTTTTATTTATAATTCATTGTTAGACTATGATAAAAAATATGTTGAAGGTATATTGACCACAAAATTATGTTTAGTTAGTTTATTAATGAATAATAAATAAATAACTTCTATGGCGCCAATATCCTCATGATCCCAGCTCCATGGCAGGTCTCACTTTGAAGGAATGGTGATTGTAACATATCACACAAAGTGATTAAGAGAATGAATTTATCAAACTGCCAACTCGGATGTATGCACGAAACCACCCGTTAAACTCTCGACTGCTAGTAGGCCTTTCATTTATCATGTTTAGATCCTATTTTGACAAATTTACAACTATTTTTGATCAGTTAATTTCAGATTAACCCGGATATGAACTAGAGTTTCCCTTATTTCTGCAGGTCACGGTCATTAGTTATTAGTTATGTTCTTTCACTTATCATTCTTGTTTCTTCAACTCTGTTGTCTTCGACAGTGGAGACTCGGCGAATCATCACAAGGTCTAAAACTGGGTCACTGACACCAAAACATTTCTGTGACTCGGTGACAAAGTCTATCATCAAAACGAGCAAGACAAACAGCGATGACACGGTGGTTGTCATCAACAAGGACGGTGACATGACACGGGTGACAAGAAGTCGATCATCCGCGTGTGTTGTCAACCACCAGGTGGCACACTATCGACTCGGTAAGGTCGTGACCCCACAAGAGAAATGTGTGTCATTGTGTGGCCTTGAACATGTACACAATCGATGTTCACAATATGTGCATTTATTGGACAATATTCCCCTCACAAAAAAGTACTTTAATTGTGTCACAACTCACAAAATATCGGGAAATGAATATGGTGTTTTGAGAAATGAATACTATCTAGAACAATGTTCTGTCTATATATTTATTAGTTTCAGTTTGTTAGGAACAGGCACTGGCAATCAGTCTCAAGTACTGTTTGTCTAAATGAAAATGTATTGCTTCCTCCAGACATCATACGTGTTATCTACCAGATATCTCACAGAGCTACAGTTTGTGCCCTAAGTAGATGGCGTTGTTTATTTATTAGCATTTTATTTGAGGATTGTAATAATCAAGAATATCTGTTTTATGTGAATTTGCATTGGGTAAGGAGAACCTTCACCTTTATGCCAAACATGCCTCTGTGATGGATGAAATCTACTAGTTATTTGTATCATTGGTACATGAAGTGTTGACCGTGCTCTTGCAGGCATGGAGAACACCTACAGATCCTACGAGAACCAGTACAGTACGAACACGCTGGCACTGAACAAACACCAGCACAACGAGGAACGTGTGAAGCGCCAACATCTCTCACACAAGTTCAGCCTGACACCCCTCAGTGAGTTCAAATGGAACGGGAACATCTACGGTAACAAGGCGACGATCACCGCAACGCTCCGACTCAGTCTCATACAACTCGAGAACGCAGTGCCGAGCCCGTTCCTACACCCGAACTGGTCACTGCATCGCCAGAACTGGCTCAAGGCAGTGCACCTTTGCAGCAAGCCTCGAGGCTTCGCACTCGTTCTGTTGACACTCGAGTCGTGCATCAAGCCTGTGCTGTTTAATCACGTGTGGCATGATTCGCTAGGTGAGTGGGTTGTTACTGTCTCCAAATTTTCACTTGTGCACTATTTTACTTTTCCCGGAGTAACAAACGATAAGTTTTGTATATCGCAGTATCAAATGCTCAGGATTGCTCAAAGTGCTCTACTCCCTGGAAGACCAGTTCAGACGACTCGGTTTTCCTGGGAAGGATCCAGCCTTGCCACAGTTAATGCTATTTGTACACAATTATCCACCTATACTATTCATACACAAATATCCACCACTGTCTATAGCCAGGTACTCATTCATACAGCTGAGTGAACTGGAGCAATGTAAAGTTGAGAAAACATGCCCAAGGTTTTACAGGTCAGAGTTCGAACACGGGTTCTCTTAGTTGAGAGTCAGAATTTCTAGCCGATGCACTACTACAAGAAACAACTGAAGTTTTGAATGCTGCAGGTTCTGCTCAGTAGGACTAGGACATGTATAGGACAAGGACGGTCATGATGTGTCACTACTTGTTTATAGTGATAGAACACGTTCATATCTTGTGAGTCACTATCGTAGGGAGTCATCCTAGAGTACAGTGGCTAGGATGTTGGACCCACAATCTTGAGAATCCGGGTTCAAAACCTGTGCTGCCGTATCAAACCGTGGGCAAGTTTGTTTTCTCAGCATTCACTCCTCGGGCCATAGACGGATGAATATTTGTGTCTTCACATATAAATTGCAGCATGGCCGAATCCTTCCCAGAGAAGATGGGTGTTTGCTTGGACAGATCTGCCCTAGAGTAAAGTGTAAATCACTTTGATGAGTCCTAAATGACAACTTAATGTTGACTTTGACTGTTGCTACTGACAGGCCACAACCGCCTACAGCGGATCACGGTGATTGAGCGCGAGGAGATGAAGAAGAGAGAGAAGGAGACGCGGCGAAGGAAAGATGACGAGGAGGAGGTGGCCAGTGTGTGGGTGAAGTACGCACTCGGACTCAAGCACCAGGTACGTCAGGCCGCCCACTGCACATGCCCAGAGTTTGAGCCTAAAAGCCACTCTCACTGACACACATGCCGGCCACTAGGGTAGAACCTTGTGGCTCCAACTATTGTCTCCAGGAGCCTTTGTCTACCTGTGCCATCTCTAGGTCTTCATCTCTAGGCCTACAGCTTTCTTCAAGCAGTCGATGTATGTTGCTGTGGGTTGTTTCGTGTGCTCGTGTCATATGGACCTTTGACAAATAGACCATATTCTCTCTGTCACTGGCTGCCATATGATCGTCTTAGATCCCATTTCATCCTTAAGTCTGGCAGTGTCCGGCAAATCTCAGTCGTCGTACTTTTTTTTTTTGACTTTACACAGTCAAATCAAATTTGGTTTCCAGTGAAGGTGAAGGAATGTCACAACGATGTATAAATGTCTTCATAAACTAGAATTTATGTTATGGTCTGCACATGTGGGGCCCAGTTTGTATACTAGAGATTGTGCTGGTAGTATGTGTTCTGGTTGAGTAGAAGTACATGAACATGCTACAGGTGAAGAAGTGAAGTACTCTAACTTTGAAAAGTACTAATAATTGTACTTCAGTGAAACTACACGTAAATGTATTTCGCCAAATAAAGTAAAAAAGTTATGTATGAAAAGTACATCGTATATCAGCTCAGAAGTCCATTACAAGGAACACATGTAACACACAAATTTTAGTTTGTCATAAAAGGTTACTATGTCCTACTGATTGTGAATTTTTGCTGGTCTCGTTTCAAGACAAATCTGACCTAGTATGACAGAGAGTCGATGGTATAACCTGTCGAATAGAGTTTTGGTAAAATAAGTGAACACCTTTGTAATTGAGGTGTGTCTGTTTGCCAGGTGTGGAAGCAGAAGGGAGAGGAATACCGCATCGCTGGCAACGGAGGCTGGCTGTGGGTGAGTCGCACACGGAGGTGCTTGCCCGTCAGTCAGGACAAGGTCGGCCTGAGAGCCGTGGCAGCAAAGCAGTTCGCTAACCGTACAAAGTCTGACGCGAAACACGATGGAGAGAAAAACGTAGCATCGGACAGCGTGAAGAAGATGGAGGTGGATGATGAAGGTAGCGATGATGCAGCAACAAGACAGGTAAAGGACGAGGAAATTACACCCGACAATCATCATCCACGGTGTGAAACTATGCAAACTGAGTTGTCGATGGTCAAATCGGAAATCGACACCACCGCCGGTGTGCAGGTGAAGAAGGAATCAAACAGCGTTGAGCTGATCGATGTCAGTGCCGAACTTGTCACCAGGGGGCGGTACCCGTGTGCTGTAAAGCCCCAGTCGCGACTCGATGGATTGCTGGAGAAGCGTCTGCGACAAAACGAGATCGAGATGAAGAACAAAACATTGCTGACCCAAGCGCTCGCAAAATACCGCGCCCAGGAGCTCAACAAAGGCACAGCACCAAAGAAGATCGAAACAACTCGTGTCACCTCCGAGAACAAACTCGCAGTAATCAAAGGCAGCATGACGTATTCCTGCTACTCGGCCATGTGTCGAGGGCGAGTGTCCAGCGACGGTCAGTGTTACTCGGTCACCTGTGCCCGGCGGACCAACTACTGCCACAATGCAACACCACAAAGTCAGTCAACAAATGAAATCAGTTCGGAGGTGGAAAAATCAAACTCGCAATTATCTCTTCCAAATGGGCTCGATAGTTCGCCCAGCGAAACTGGGGATTGTGTCATGGAGGCGAAGGAAAGGCAGTTGAATTGTGGGAAGGCTGCAGTCATGAAATCAGGTGACTCGAATATTGCAGACACGATAGCAGCCAGCGTGGCGGGGATGAACTCTGTAGAGTCACATGACATCGACAGTAAACATTTGTCAGAATCCGAGAGTGCAGCAAGTGTAGAAAGTAGTGACACAAAGGACTCTGTGTCAACTAATGTAGGGAATGGTGACACAACGGGTTCAGTGTCAACAAGTGTAGAAGGTAGTGACATAAAGGGTCCTGTGTCACCTAGTGTGACCAGTAATGACATGGAGGTTGATGTGTCAACAACTATGAGTAGTGACACAAAGGGCTCAGTGTCGACAAATACAATGAGTAGTGACGCAAAGAGCTCAGTGTCAACATCTCTAGTGACTAGTGACGCAAACAGCTCTGTGCCAACATCTGTAGTGAGTAGTGACACAAAGAGCTCAGTGTCAACATCTCTAGTGACTAGTGACACACGCAGCTCTGTGTCAACATCTCTAGTGAGTAGTGACACAAAGAGCTCAGTGTCAACATCTCTAGTAAGCTGCGACTCAATGAGCTCAACATCGACATCACTAGTGAGTAGTGACACAAAGAGCTCGTTGCCAAAATTTCTAATGAGTAGTGACACAAAGTGTTCTGTGTCAACAGTGTCAAAGAGCTCTGCATTGACAAGCATGCCAAGTAGTGACACTAAAGTCTCTGTGTCAACAAATGTCACAAGCAAAGTCACAAGGAGCCCTGCAGTGACAGGCATAAAAAGTAATATCGCAAAAGGCTCAGCATCAAACACTGTCATCTCAATGCAGTCGCTCATCCAGGGTGGCAAGATTCATCTGACACCTGACAGTGTCGCCGAACTCGAGTCAAAACTGGAAAACGTTGGGTGCACACGCTTCAAAACGTCGATCGGACGTTTCGCACGCACCGGCCGGAAATCGCAGGCGGGCCGCTACATACTCAGGAAGGGCGGCATCCCGAACGTGCACAAGTTCATGACCTGCGCGAGACGAAATAGTCTCTTCTGCCTCGATCGCTTCCAGACGCGTCGGCTGGCGAGGTTCGGCGGACGCCGTGAAACGCCCGGCTTCAACTACAACTGCAAGATGAACAACGTGTACTGGCCGTATCCGTGTCCGCGGACACTCTTCAAGACCGCATGGCGATACCGCACACACTGCGTGAAGAGTCTGGCAGGAGCCGCGCTGCAGCTGCGCGTGCTCTGGGCGTGTATACGGTGGGACGATCTCGCACAGAAGCCACCTGCTGGCGGAACTAACACGGTCACCTCGGAGACGGACATTGTGACGAAGGAGCTGTTGAAACGCCGTGAGATCGGGCCATACGGGCTGCAGTCGGAGTTTCTCGTTCGCAAGATCGTCGTTCCAATCGGTGTAGCTAGTCAGCCTAAAGGTGAGTTATGGAAAGTCAGTATGGCCGATGTTAAGTGCCTGTCACATGTTTCCATTTGAGCAGGATATTCTTGGATTAATTGTAAGTCAATGTTATGTACAAAGCCAGTGTCAAAGCATCTTGTCATATCACCTGAGATAACCCGGATGCGAAAATATACAGAAAAATTTGACAAACTTTTTCATAATTTGGCAATTATGGAGGGAGATGATTTTAATTGAATGTATTTCCTGAATAATTTGATCTACAAATCATTGATGCTGGACACCGGAAGATTTCTGTTACTATTTCTATTTGTCTTTTACATTCTTCAATCATCAAACTGATTAACTCACCTTTGTTATCTACTTACCTTTTGTGTAATTCATTCTTCTTTTTAGATATTTTTACAAAATAATAGTGGATTTCCGTTGGACTAGAGAAAACTACCCTTCTGTGTTCAGAATAACTGTACGTTTGTAAAAAATAATTTGTCAATCAATATATTCATATAATATTCAGACCTTACCTAGCCAAAATGTTTACAAAAACATATGTACATTTCCTTATCAATGCGGCTTCTACAACATAACATCTGCTAGATTAAAATACACCCTTTTGTTTTTCTCATAAAGAAAAACTTTATGCCATGTTTTCCTAAAAATGGAATGTCAGAATGCTCGGCTTCCATTTTTGATGGCTTGTAGGACCTTGTCGTTACTGCTGCTAGGCAACAGATCACATGATGTATAGGTCAGTTATGATGACATCAATGTGACATCCCTGTGTATGTTTTATGTAGAGAAATACACGCCACAGCGAAGTGGTCTTCGGGAACGACGTCGTGCTGAGTCACCCACGCAGCGAGAACCGAGTATTATCGACAAATGGACGCCAGAGGAAGAACTGGAATTGTGGGAAATCAAGCTGTTTGCCGAAAAGTCAGTACCCCACACTGTTGAAACATTGTCATGTGACAGCTCTCTTTACTACTGTTTTTGTATTACTATTTTTTATGGAGTTGGTCTCTTTTGTATATTAAAAAAATTCAGAATTAGCAGAATTTGAAAATATCAACTAACACAGAGTTCATAGATAATACTAGCATTCTGTGCAAACACACCCAAACACAGCATGTCACATTGGTCATATAATTTTTTTTTTTTTAAATGTACCTAGTATAATCAGAATTCAGATATCATTAAGATCAGCGCTACTTGCAGATGGAATATAACATTTAATGTTCTTCCCTTATTGTTCTCTTCACGTTATTATCTCTTATTTGCCTAGATTTTAGATGTAATAAATTTTATTTGAATATTAAGAAACAAAGTAATAAAAACATACAAAAACCTGTATTTTCGTGGTTTTGTGTGTCTGCTGCAAGGACATGAAACATGCGTCATATATTTCCATAAGGAGTAAAGGGTTAACGTTGTGATGTTGTCGTGTCACAGAGTGGAGAAACAGAAGGCAGCACAACAAGAGAAGGGGGCTGTGACAGCTGTGTCATCGACGACGACACAGCACAAACCCGCTGTGACGACGGTGGCAAAGACGCCATCGACAAAACTGGAGTTGGAAGAGCAGCTGAAACAACAGCGACAGGCCATGCAGCAGCGCCGTCTACTGGACCCGAGCAGACTCGGCACGGTGCCACACAGACCACTGGTAGGTGGCAGTGCTGTTCTGAGACCAATACAGGACTCGGTGGCATAGTGGTTAGAGCATGCAGCTGTCACTTCTGGGTTCAAATCTGGCTGCCTTTTTTTAGTCCTGGGCAAAGTTGTTTGCTTGGCACTGGTTCTAATGACAAGGCAGTATGAATGAGGCTGTACACGCGGGTGTGTGTTAGTATTTTTGGTGTTGTGGCAGAGAAGTCGAGATGGTGTTCAGTGGGACATATCTGCTGGGGAATAAAGAACAAAGACCTAGTCTGTCCTAAGGTAGCAAGTCAATCTGTGTCGACACCGTGTTGTCATGACAGTTTGCAGTTTTGAAAAATGTTGACATTTCTTCAGAAAACAATTGTATTGACACAGTGTCTGTGTATGTTAATACAATAATATGAGTTACACCTGGTGGTTAACTGACGATGTAGACTTGTGCCAGCTTTCTATGTACACCTGATTAACTGAGGTTTCTTTGCGGTGCTATGATTACAGAGCTCGGGGCTCAGGGTGATTACAACAACCGGTGGCGTGGGCACCTCATCAACGATTGTTAGAGTTACTCCAGTGACACCAGGGAGCAGCACAAGGCTTGTGCCGCAAAACACAAGCAACTCAGGTGAGTCATCTAAGGCAGTTATAAGTTACATTTATTAATTTTTTAATGTGTATATTTAACAATAAAGATCCTTGCATTCCGGACATTGCTGACCTGTCGGTCAAGATGACCAGGATATTACTACCACTTTTGAAAGTTGGACAGTTTTGTTTACCCCACTTGCAGAGACACTAAAAACCACTGATCCCTTTTTCGTGGAGTCTGTGTAGGGAGAACTAGGAGATCCCACACATTCTCAAATGGGACATCACTAACACTTACAGATGTGTGTCTGCACACATCTGTAAGTGTTGTGTATGTAATGGAGTCATACTATCCCGGCCTCGATCCTTTTGTGTAGATCTCTAGGAGAAACCAGTACTTTATAGGACCAAGTGTTATTTTTGAAACTCATGTGACGGCAAACATGGTTCATTTTAAGGTAATTCGAAAAATACTTCAGCAACGTCTCACGCATGCCCGGCATTGTCTGGTTTCTCTACAGGTATTCATAGATTATCGACCGCACAGCCTATGTCGTCCAGTATTAACATCCGGCCACGGTCAATCCTCTCTGCTGGACATGTGCTCGGCAGTCCAAAGGTTGTCAAGCCACTGACCACGATACGACCAGCACAGATACAGGTCAAAGGTCGGTGTCAACTAAGTGACCTGTAGTTTCAGACTCTGGACTTGGTTACATGGTTTTTAAAAATAGGATCATTCCACCTAGAATATGAGTGTTTTTACTAACATTGCGAATTGGTCACACATACTTAACTCTCTTTCATTGGAATTATAATTGTTTTTGTTTAACATATTGTATTTATTCAACACATCTATACTGGTTGGGGATGAACCATATATAAGAATTGCACTTCTATTCACCCCCCCCCCTCCTCCAACACTTATGGTTATTTATTTATATGTTGAAAATGTTATATCTATTAACAAGGGGATGTGTAATTCTTAATTACTGTGGTTGGAAATAAATACATTACTTACATGTAAACAGTCATATTGTGAATTAGATGGTAGAATGTTTACTGTAATTTAGTTTGTTCCAACATTGTAGGTGGCGCCACTGCAGCAGTGAGTGCCGGCGCAAGCAGCAGCACAAATACTCAGGCAACGGTGCAAAGTCTTCGGATCATTCAGGACCAGAGTGGACAGATGCACGTCCACGGCCTGCTGCCAGGTAGGAACTCAGACCCCACTCTCAGGCCAGTCAGTCTGGTCTTGTGTGTCCACTTGGTCATCTGCCGGTCTAGTTGATCTCTACTATATAGTCCTTATAATAATAATAATTAGGTAATTTCTATTGTGCCTAAATCCCTAGAAAGCAAGCTCAGCGGTGCATCAATACAAAAGGGTTGATCCTTCTCAGAGTCAATAAACAAATCCTAATCCAGGTGTTGGTGGATAGGCAAGGTCGTAAAGGTCTGTCTTTAAATGATGGCAGAATGTAGCAGAACTTTCAATTGATTTAACACTAGAAGGATGTGTATTCTAAAGAGTCGGTGCACCCACAGCAAAAACCCAATAAAAACTGTTAAGTATCAAATGTTGTCTCCATTAATAACATGGCTTGTAGTAGCTGAGTGTAGCATTAGCCTCCTGTTTTGAATTGACTGAACCTTGCTCCAGGTCAACAAATAGTGCGACTGGCCGACGGACGTCTGCAGCTTCTCACCACGTCCACAGCAGCGACACAGCTGCAGAAGCAGCCAGCAGCTGTGATACCAGCAGCATCAGCAACGCAGCCGATGAAGATAATGGTGAGCCAGCCGCAGCAGCAGCAGCAGCAGCAGCCGGCCGTCGCACTACAGGTGGCGCCCTCGGTGGCCATCAAGAACAACATGACGCCACAGAAAGTCCCGCAGCAGCCACTGCTACAGGCCGTGCGACTGCCGAGCGGCCAGGTTCAGATACGCCCCCTGGTGAGAACGACGAGTGCGGCAGCGGGCGGCATCGTGCCGAAGTTGACGTTGATGACACCGGGCGTCACGTCGAACTTACGCATCGCCACGACGCCGGTGTCGCATGGCACCGTGATGCCACGTACCGTGCTGGCAGTAACGCCATCTGCCAGGGCAGCAACACCTCAGCTTCTTCACACGGCTAACGTCACTGGCGGCGTAAGTCTCCCGTTGAAGCAGGGTCAGGTGTCACCGGTGACGCCGGCCGCGGGGGTGACGCTAGTGAGGACGCAAGGCGGACAGCCGATACTCATCAAGACAGCCATGCCAGCTGCTGTAGCGGTGACGTCGACTGTAGCGGCGGCCGCTACACCCAGCGCCGGGTTGATGTCGAGGGAAGCCGGGGCAGCGTCATCGGGGAAGTACACAGTGACTCCGCAGGTGGTGCAACAAGGTAGGAAGATGAAATACTCCTGCATACACTCATTCAGTAGAGTTGTAAGTTCTTTTGTGTCCTAAGGTCCAGTTCTTGGAACTGTTCAGAGCACTCTACAGTTCTCCCCAGGCACACCTGTTCAATCATTATGGATTCTCTGGGAGGCATTCAGGCATACTGCTACTAATATACAAAGATTGTTTATATACAAATGAACCAGGGTTAAATCCTGTGCTGCGGTAGTTGTCAAACTTTGGGTAAGTTCATTCACTCTACATTGCTCCAGTTCACTCGCATCTATGAAGGAGTACCTCGCTATAGACACTGGCGGATATTTATATACAAATAGTCCGTGTGCATTAATTCAGCATGGCTGGATGCATCCCAAAAAGGTCGAGATGGTGTTTGACTGTACAGGTCTGTGAGGGAGTCAAATGAAAGGTGTTTTGAGCAGTCTTGTCTTGTTACTGCGCTAAACAACTTACCTGTTTACTTAATTTCGGTTGAGTGGGCAGTTTCCATCAAGTGCAGGGAGCACCAGACTGCATTCAAAGGGACAGTGGTTTGATTTTACCTGTCTCTATTTCAAAGCTTGACCAGTTTTGTTTATTCCATTGGCCGTGTGAAAGAGAATAGTAAAAAATACTACAGGCCTTCAGCCCTTTTTGCCTGATGACTATGGCTCTCGTTAGGGCACATATAAGTCCCTGATAACACATGAATGTCATACGTTATGTATTTGGCAGTGTGTCTGTTTCACAGCTGCAGTGTCAATATTTTTATCTTTGACGCAAACTGTCGATGCTAAACTAAGATTAATATAAATCGTATAATAGAACCATAGTGTAATTTTTTTGTCGAAACAAGCAAGACACAAGCACCCACTTAGCAGAAACACCTTCAGTTCATATCTCATTTCTGTTGCTTTGATGTGTTCGAACATTGCTGACCATTGCAGCCATCCATAATGATGACACGGTCAATGTTGTTCCTTATGTCACTGTCCTATGTCATTTGCTGTCACCCCGCAGTCGTGCGTCAAGCGATGCTCCAGACCAATGACCCAGAGATTCAGGCGAAGCTGGCTGCGATGCAGAAGCAGATGACCCTGGAGTCTTCGACGCCGGAGTCGAGCCGCTCCACCACGCAGCAGCTGATGGCCGTACTCCAGCAGCAGAGACAGCAGCAGACACACACCGAGGTGACACGGGTCAAGTCAAAGGTCATCACCCAGGAGCAGAGGGAACACAAAGCCAGGTGAGATGGCCAACTGTCCCTGTGGTGTTGTCTGTAAGTGGGGTTAGTTACCCGTTAACCTTTAGAATGTCACTCGACCCCCCACCCAGAGCATGCAGCATCCCTGTTTGGGGAAAGCTCCCTCTCTCCCTGTGGTAATATCCCCCTCCCCTGCAGCATGTCAATCTTTCACTGGGGTATTTTCCGTAGGCCACATCACCCCACTCCCTGGGTGCTGGTACTCACCCTCAGCTAATTAGTCCCTTTTGCTGCCAGACCAGCAGCTTTGTCATGTTACTGGTCTGGCTGACCAGCATGTTTTTTGGGGTAACGGTCAACCACTGGTGACTGCCCCCTCCCACAGTCTGTCTCACCCCCTGTATGTATTGCCCCCCCTTGGAGCCAATTTCAGTCCTGTGAATGTTGACCTACCCTCCCCTAGAGCCTCCTCATTCTCACCCCTACTTGTGTCCCCCCTGGAACCTTCTCATCCTCACCCCCTACTTGTGTCCCCCCTGGAACCTTTTCATCCTCACCCCCACTTGTGTCCCCCGGAACCTTCTCATCCTCACCCCCTCTTGTGCCCCCACCGGAACCTTCTCATCCTCACCCCCACTTGTGTCCCCCGGAACCTTCTCATCCTCACCCCTACTTGTGTCCCCACCGGAACCTTCTCATCCTCACCCCCACTTGTGTCCCCCGGAACCTTCTCATCCTCACCCCCACTTGTGTCCCCCGGAACCTTCTCATCCTCACCCCACTTGTGTCCCCACCGGAACCTTCTCATCCTCACCCCCACTTGTGTCCCCCGGAACCTTCTCATCCTCACCCCCACTTGTGTCCCCCGGAACCTTCTCATCCTCACCCCCACTTGTGTCCCCACTGGAACCTTCTCATCCTCACCCCCACTTGTGTCCCCCGGAACCTTCTCATCCTCACCCCCACTTGTGTCCCCACTGGAACCTTCTCATCCTCACCCCACTTGTGTCCCCCGGAACCTTCTCATCCTCACCCCCACTTGTGTCCCCCGGAACCTTCTCATCCTCACCCCCACTTGTGTCCCCCGGAACCTTCTCATCCTCACCCCCACTTGTGTCCCCCGGAACCTTCTCATCCTCACCCCCACTTGTGTCCCCCGGAACCTTCTCATCCTCATCCCCTACTTGTGTCCCCACTGGAACCTTCTCATCCTCACCCCCACTTGTGTCCCCCTGGAACCTTCTCATCCTCATCCTCTACTTGTGTCCCCACTGGAACCTTCTCATCCTCACCCCCACTTGTGTCCCCCGGAACCTTCTCATCCACACCCCCACTTGTGTCCCCTGGAACCTTCTCATCCTCACCCCCTCTTGTGTCCCCCGGAACCTTCTCATCCTCACCCCACTTGTGTCCCCCGGAACCTTCTCATCCTCACCCCTACTTGTGTCCCCACGGAACCTTCTCATCCTCATCCCCTACTTGTGTCCCCACTGGAACCTTCTCATCCTCATCCCCACTTGTGTCCCCACTGGAACCTTCTCATCCTCACCCCCACTTGTGTCCCCACTGGAACCTTCTCATCCTCATCCCCACTTGTGTCCCCACTGGAACCTTCTCATCCTCACCCCCACTTGTGTCCCCACTGGAACCTTCTCATCCTCATCCCCTACTTGTGTCCCCACTGGAACCTTCTCATCCTCACCCCTACTTGTGTCCCCACCGGAACCTTCTCATCCTCACCCCTACTTGTGTCCCCACTGGAACCTTCTCATCCTCACCCCCACTTGTGTCCCCACTGGAACCTTCTCATCCTCACCCCACTTGTGTCCCCCGGAACCTTCTCATCCTCACCCCTACTTGTGTCCCCACTGGAACCTTCTCATCCTCACCCCCACTTGTGTCCCCCGGAACCTTCTCATCCTCACCCCACTTGTGTCCCCCGGAACCTTCTCATCCTCACCCCTCTTGTGTCCCCCGGAACCTTCTCATCCTCACCCCCACTTGTGTCCCCCGGAACCTTCTCATCCTCATCCCCTACTTGTGTCCCCACTGGAACCTTCTCATCCTCACCCCCACTTGTGTCCCCACTGGAACCTTCTCATCCTCATCCCCTACTTGTGTCCCCACTGGAACCTTCTCATCCTCACCCCCAGCTTGTGTCCCCACTGGAACCTTCTCATCCTCATCCCCTACTTGTGTCCCCACTGGAACCTTCTCATCCTCACCCCCACTTGTGTCCCCCTGGAACCTTCTCATCCTCATCCCCTACTTGTGTCCCCACTGGAACCTTCTCATCCTCACCCCCCTTGTGTCCCCACTGGAACCTTCTCATCCTCATCCCCTACTTGTGTCCCCACTGGAACCTTCTCATCCTCACCCCCTCTTGTGTCCCCACTGGAACCTTCTCATCCTCATCCCCTACTTGTGTCCCCACTGGAACCTTCTCATCCTCATCCCCCACTTGTGTCCCCACTGGAACCTTCTCATCCTCACCCCCACTTGTGTCCCCCTGGAACCTTCTCATCCTCACCCCCTACTTGTGTCCCCCGGAACCTTCTCATCCTCATCCCCTACTTGTGTCCCCACTGGAACCTTCTCATCCTCACCCCTCTTGTGTCCCCACTGGAACCTTCTCATCCTCATCCCCTACTTGTGTCCCCACTGGAACCTTCTCATCCTCACCCCCTCTTGTGTCCCCACTGGAACCTTCTCATCCTCATCCCCTACTTGTGTCCCCACTGGAACCTTCTCATCCTCACCCCCTACTTGTGTCCCCACTGGAACCTTCTCATCCTCACCCCCCTTGTGTCCCCACTGGAACCTTCTCATCCTCACCCCCACTTGTGTCCCCACTGGAACCTTCTCATCCTCATCCCCTACTTGTGTCCCCACTGGAACCTTCTCATCCTCACCCCCACTTGTGTCCCCACTGGAACCTTCTCATCCTCACCCCCACTTGTGTCCCCACTGGAACCTTCTCATCCTCACATGTGTCCCACAACTCTCACCCACCCTACTTGTGTCCCCACTGGAACCTTCTCATCCTCATCCCCTACTTGTGTCCCCCGGAACCTTCTCATCCTCATCCCCTACTTGTGTCCCCCGGAACCTTCTCATCCTCACCCCCACTTGTGTCCCCACTGGAACCTTCTCATCCTCACCCCTACTTGTGTCCCCACTGGAACCTTCTCATCCTCACCCCCACTTGTGTCCCCACTGGAACCTTCTCATCCTCACTCCCCACTTGTGTCCCCCTGGAACCTCTCATCCTCACCCCCACTTGTGTCCCCGGAACCTTCTCATCCTCACCCCTACTTGTGTCCCCACTGGAACCTTCTCATCCTCATCCCCACTTGTGTCCCCACTGGAGCCTTCTCATCCTCATCCCCACTTGTGTCCCCACTGAACCTTCTCATCCTCACCCCTACTTGTGTCCCCACTGGAACCTTCCTCCCACTCACTGTGTCCCTCACTGAGCCTTCTTCATCCACTTGTGTCCCCACTGGAACCTTCTCATCCTCACTCCCCACTTGTGTCCCCTGGAACCTTCTCATCCTCACCCCCTACTTGTGTCCCCACTGGAACCTTCTCATCCTCACCCACTTGTGTCCCCACTGAACCTTCTCATCTCACCCCCAGTCCCACTGAACCTCTCATTCACCCACTGCGAACCTTCTCATCCTCACCCCCACTTGTGTCCCCACTGGAACCTTCTCATCCTCACCCCCACTTGTGTCCCCCTGGAACCTTCTCATCCTCACCCCCACTTGTGTCCCCACTGGAACCTTCTCATCCTCACCCCCACTTGTGTCCCCACTGGAACCTTCTCATCCTCATCCCCTACTTGTGTCCCCACTGGAACCTTCTCATCCTCACCCCCACTTGTGTCCCCACTGAACCTTCTCATCCTCACCCCCACTTGTGTCCCCACTGGAACCTTCTCATCCTCACCCCCACTTGTGTCCCCACTGGAACCTTCTCATCCTCACCCCCACTTGTGTCCCCACTGGAACCTTCTCATCCTCATCCCCTACTTGTGTCCCCACTGGAACCTTCTCATCCTCACCCCCACTTGTGTCCCCACTGGAACCTTCTCATCCTCACCCCCACTTGTGTCCCCCTGGAACCTTCTCATTCACCCCACTTACCCCCAACCTCTCATCCTCACCCACTTGTGTCCCCCGGAACTTCTCATCCTCACCCCACTTGTGTCCCCCTAACCTTTCATCCACCCAGTCCCCCGAACCTTCTCATCCTCACCCCTACTTGTGTCCCCCCGGAACCTTCTCATCCTCACCCCCACTTGTGTCCCCCTGGAACCTTCTCATCCTCACCCCCTACTTGTGTCCCCCCCTGGAACCTTTATAACCCCTATACTTGTGTCCCCTGGAACCTTCTCACCCCCTACTTGTGTCCCCCATGGAACCTTCTCATCCTCACCCCCTATTTGTGTCCCCCCTGGAACCTTCTCATCCTCACCCCCTACTTGTGTCCTCCCTGGAACCTTCTCACCCCCTACTTGTGTCCCCCAGAGCCTCCTCATCCTCACCCCCTACTTGTGTCCCCCCAGAACCTTCTCATCCCCACCCCCTGTGTGTTGTAGACTGCTGGTGTGCACTCAGGTGTTGAAGTCTCTAGTGGACCGGGTGGAGCGCGAGGAGCGGCTGGAGGAGAAGCGACTCCGCAAGCTGGAGTCAGCTGACGAGAAGCAGCGGCATGTCATAGAGCAGCAGCATCAGCAGCTCCTGCTCCGGCACAAGGAGCAACTGAAGAGGGACATGCTCCGCAAGAGAGCATTGCTTGAAAAGGCTCTAGCCACACATATACAGGTGAGTTAGATGTGGACAGGTGTGAGGGACAGGTGCAAGGGACAGATGCGAGGGACAGGTGTGAGGGACTTGTGGTACAGGTGTGGAATAGATATAGTACAGGTGTTGATATAAATTCAGGGATGGATATAGAGATAACAAAGGCATGAGTACAGATGTACAGATGTACAGATGTACAGATGTACAGATGTACAGATGTACAGATGTACAAATGTACAAATGTACAAATGTACAGATGCAGATATATATGTGAGACAGCTGTGTGTATAGACGTTGTACAGGTGAGTGCAAATGTTGTACAGATATTGGCATAGATATTGTACAGGTGTAGGCCTAGGTGTGGCCATTGATACCAATACGATACGAATATAAAGATTTCTTAAATATGCTTCTCTCCGATTTGTTGCAGTCTGAGATCTCTGCTGTTCTCCATCAGCCTCCGCCTCCTCCGTCTTCACAGAAAGCTGCGGTTAAGCGACACAGCGAGGTATTGTCCACTAGCACCCCAGTGAAACCACAGCAGGTGACTACGGTGAAAACAGACGGCCCCACCAACCAGCATTTGATAACGAGTGGCGCGAAGAAGCGAAAACTTATCTCGACGGGCATGAAACATTCCAGCACCAAACTCTACTGTGTCTGTCGTACGCCGTATGATGACACAAAGTAAGTAATTGCACTGACATGTGTGGTTAACTAGTGTTCTGCTTTTCGTACTTACTAAAGCTGCTTAGTTGGTTTGTTTGGGAATGTCAGGCACGATTGTTTTTCCCAATACTTGTACAGCGTGAATGTTATTTTCTTTATCTTCTGTAATGATACGGATTGAAATCTCCATTTATTGTGACGTGGTTTATGCATATCATAATTTGTTTTCACTTTCCGCAATGTAACGTATTTGCTGACTATTTTAAGCCAGTCCAGAGTGCTCAGGCTGTTTGCTTCGACACAATGTATTGTATTATTTCCAAGAGCTCCACGAGAATCGTTTGTGAATTTCTGCCCAGGTTCTACATCGGCTGTGACCTGTGCTCCAACTGGTTCCATGGGGCTTGTGTTGGCATCAACGAGAACAGGGCGAGGCGTATCGACACGTACGTGTGTGCTGAGTGCCAGAGACAGAAGACGAACACATCAGAGGAACTCTACTGCATCTGTCAGACACCATACGACGACACACAGTGAGTACTTCCACAGTTTCCATGAAAGTGTTGTGTGGGAACAAACTGTAGTCGATGTAGCATGCACCTTTTTGTATATAGTCAATAGCTTTTTGTTAGTTATATCACTGGTTTGTCTAATGTTTTATGTCAAATATGTATCATTTGCATCATTTAGTTTCGACTGCATATAAAGATATGCTGACAACCCAGTGATATTTTGTCATCAGACGTTGAATATTTAACCTCCCAGTCATTGATTGTCTGATCGTTAGAATGTCCACTCAGTGCAGTCCAGTTAATAACATTTAAAGGAAATAAAAAAGAAATTAGTTTAAAAAAATGTCCATATGTATAAAGTTTAACATTCGACAATATTAACAAATACTGAAAGATACATTTGTAGTAAAAATTAGATTTTAAACATGTCTGTGTAGCGATTCCTGCAGAAAGGTGAAAGTTAGTGAGCTAGGTGATCACATGGTATCATGACTTCTTTGTTTTCATCATGAATAGATTTCCATGCATCAGAGCATGCCTACAAAGTTAGGGTCAAAACTAGCATCAGAGTAAGTTGTGTGATGTTCCAAAATAATACTGTCATTAGTCACCATAGAGGAACAAATGTGATGTGTTCTAACGAAATGAGTCATATGTCAGCGAACTTGATTACGCGGAAACACCGCATAAACATGCAACAATATTTCCGACGATTTTGACTTTTCGTCACCAAAGTATACTTTGATATCTTTTCTGTCAATTGGCGATGCTTATTTCTCGTTTATATTATTATTTAGTACATTTTATAGCCTTTTTAGAAACACTATGTAACATTTCACGCTTGAACTTCGTAAAACAGAACCGATAAATAGCACTTTTTCATGTCCATTCTTCGGGGTTTTGCTCAATGCTTGGCGGACATATTTGGTATTATGGGAAAGCCCAGGACGCCCTCTTTCGGATTCGTGTAGTAGGGATCCCCACTGACGTCAACTTAAGCCAATAGCAGTGCTTAACCCTCTCAAGTCCAGATTAAATTGTGTTGTGACCGAATCATGTGCTATACTTGAGTTGCATAAATGCAAATAAGTAAATAAATTCTGGTATGATTTAAATAATATTTTCACTACATCTGTAGTACTACTTCCTTATGTAAATACCCAAGTATGTGCCAGATATG
The DNA here is from genome assembly GCA_025642075.2 of Ridgeia piscesae. Taxonomy (NCBI): domain Eukaryota; kingdom Metazoa; phylum Annelida; class Polychaeta; order Sabellida; family Siboglinidae; genus Ridgeia; species Ridgeia piscesae. The sequence continues at coordinate 56,009 of JAODUO010001460.1, read as the reverse complement.
TAAATTTATTTTCCAAATATGAACCATCAAAGTTTGACAGAATTTTAATATTGAATTTTTTTGAACAACTTTGTTTAATAAAATATTTGTTATTAATCATTTACAGATACTTGCTGTGTATGAAATATTAATAAATTAATATACTATAAAATGTACAACTAATTACATCGACTATTTAAATCGACACACTCAAACCTATGGGTCACCGTGTAACACTTGATAGACTTGTTAGCAAGTTGGGTTTTATTTTAAATCACTGGTTCAAATCATGCACACTTATTTTTTTCACAGTTTTCCCCAAAGTATTATAAAACAAATCTGTTTATACAATGGTGCACTGTTTGTAATTTTTATTTTATTTTTGAAAAAAACATTTATTCACAACATACTTTCCTGTTTGTTGTGGGATGTAATATAAGACGAATTCAAACATGAGATGTTTTTATTCCTTCAACACCCACTGACCATTGTCCACTGCTGCAGGTTCTACATTGGCTGTGACCGCTGCCAGGACTGGTTCCATGGGTTGTGCGTGGGAGTGACCAAGGCCGAGGCTGACCACATGGACAGCTATGTCTGTCCAAACTGCCGGCGGGCGGGCCGCAGTGAGGACGACACCAGCAACCAACAGCTGCTGGTGGGACGCAGCTGGGACCAGCTGCGACAGCTGGTCCGTAGTCTCAAGGTACATCTATAGGCAGACACAAAGCTACTGTCTTATCTCTAGCCAGACATGTAGCTACTTTCGTATCTCTAGCAGACACAAAGCTGCTGTCTTATCTCTAGCCAGACACGTAGCTACTTTTGTATCTCTAGCCAGACACAAAGCTGCTGTCTTATCTCTAGCCAGACATAGCTATTGTCTTCTCTAGCCAGATATAGAGCTACTGTCTTATATCTATCAAGACACATAGTTACTTTTGTATCTCTAGCCAGACAAAAAGCTGCTGTCTTATCTCTAGCCAGACATAGCTATTGTCTTATCTCTAGCCAGACACAGAGCTACTGTCTTATCTCTAGCCAGACACATAGCTACTTTCGTATCTCTAGCAAGACACAAAGCTGCTGTCTTATCTCTAGCCAGACATAGCTATTGTCTTATCTCTAGCCAGATATAGAGCTACTGTCTTATATCTATCAAGACACATAGTTACTGTCTTATCTCTAGCCATGTACATAGTTACTGTATTATCTCTAGCCATACACATAGTTACTGTCTTATCTATAGCCATACACATAGCTATTGTTTTATTTCTAGCCAGACACATAGCTACTGTCTTATATCTAGCCAGACACAAAGCTGGTGTGTTTTCTCTAGATAGTTGTATAATCTAGTGTCTTATCTGTAACCTGACGCAAAGCTACTGACTTATCTCTAATAAAACACATATCTACAGTTTTATGTCTAGCCAGTCACAGAATTATTGTATTATTTCTGGTCGGTTATAAAGTTACTGTCTTATCTCTGTAGAGTGTCACAGAGCTGCAGCCTGACCTCTGAACTCTAACAAGTCATATAGCTACTATCATGCCTCTAGCCAGACATGCATATACTACTTTATTTTGTTAATAATAATATGTTTCATTTCATGTAGCGCCATAATTGTTCATGGCGCTTCATATGTTGTTGAGCGTGTCGACTAACATGTTGTTGTTGTTGTTGTTGTTGCAGTCACACAAGATGTCGTGGCCCTTCCTCGAGGCTGTTAATCCGAAGGAGGTGCCTGAATACTACAGGGTTATCAAGGAACCAATGGGTGGGTGCCTGGACCACCCCTTTCACTATCACCCTACCACATTCTGTAGCAGTGCTAAATCGTTCCACAAGTGTGAAACGGTTTACCAACTGAAATAACGCAGTTATCAAGTTTATCACAACTTAAAAGACATCCTAAAAATAAATTGTGATTGTCACTTGATTAAAACAAACATTACGTGAACAATTTTATGCATGAATTATTATTTTTATTTTTTTTAATTTGTATTATATTCAATTTTTCTAGTTTGCAAAGGGCATAGCCATATATAAGTGTATGACTTGAGCCTTGTTCTTTCAGCAGCAGCAGCGATGCACTGTACACATATTGTGATGGTTATTTTTTGTTGTTCATAAAGGTGTATATATTCATTAATTCATGACATAGGCCTTTTCCGTAATTGAGTAAACTTGTATATTTCCGCAGATTTTATTAAGTCTGTAAAAATCTGATAAATAATTGTGTATGCAATATTATTATTTTGAAAGATTTTCTGAACAAGACTCAATTTAAAGGTTCCCAAACCGGAACCTGTTTGTGTTTGTTTAACTTAAAATTTGGTAAATTGTCTGTTTTGTGACGAAGGAAAGTACTCTTTGGAATCAATGAAAACTACCATGTTATTGTATCTTGTCAACATTTGTTTTTGTCACCAGATCTGACCACAGTGGAGAAGAAGGTGTCAGAGCAGCAGTACGTGAAGCTTGGTGACTTTGTGAAGGACGTCATGAGAGTGTTTGACAACTGTCGGTTCTTCAACTCTAGTGACACCCCGTACTACCAGTGTGCCGAAGTTCTCGAGAATTTCTTTGTTCAGAAGCTCAAGAATTTCAAAGACACTCTGTGAGAGAAGTGAAAACAAGCAACTGTTGTCAGTGTAGTCCCCATGGCCTGTGTAGTCCACAAGGCCTGTGTAGTCCACAAGGCCTGTGTAGTCCACAAGGCCTGTGTAGTCCACAAGGCCTGTTCATTGCATCCAAGAAACGTCGAAATGATGACTGTACTATGCACTGTTGTTTCGCACATTTTTTGGCACTTGAAAACTCCATAGCAACTTTCTCGTTATCATATCACAATGGAACTATCACACGACAATACGACAATCTTTCTAGTGTAGTTTTATCATTTATCTTCTGTCTCTAAATAAGTAAGCAGTGGAGTTCGGTCATATTTCTCTCACAGATATGTTCGGTTTGGTTTTCCGCATGAATGTATGAGCAGGAGTTGTGACTTGATATGTTGTGGCAGGTTTTTGCAACGGCTAATGTACCGAAGACGACATTTCTCAGATGGTTTAACATTTCTCGACGTGAAATAATAGTGTATATTTTCTCATTGTTTCTATAAAACAGTGTTGTCATTCAGACAGTGCAGTACTTTTCTCGTTGTCATAGTGAAACAGTATTACTGTCAAACAAACATTCACAGGTTTTCCCAGTCTAAATTATTACTGACACATTAATAACAATGCGGCATTTTTTACAGTAAACAGATTTGCATGTACCATTTGACTCACTTATAAGTGTGACATTGTTTCACTTTTGTCTAACAGTTGTTCTTACTGACATCGTGCTAGTAAGAACAATAGGTAAATCTCATTATTTGGAATTTACTGTTTTCGTGAGAAATTATTCTCGCTACTATTAAAGTCAAGATGTTTCATTTGTGAAACCGAATATCATGATGGACCTTCGACAATACGACATTCTTTCTAGGGTAGTTTTTATAATTTATCTTGTATCTTTAATTAGATCGTTTATATAAACCTGTGTATTTTAGATGAAGCATGATGTACCCTGTAGATTGTTTCTAGTGTCGCGGCCGTCTGTGTGCTGAGTTTGAAGGCTCAAATTTATGGTTCGCTCTGTGGTCATAATTTATAATAGTAATGGTTTTGTGTTCCATTGATGCAGGGCAACAATTCTGTTGTCTCGTGCAGCTTTTCTGTGTAGTATTATTTAACTGGAGGGTGTTTTGTAGATTACTGAGTGTCTGGTAGCTATTAATGTTGACCATAATATTATGGTAGCGAGAGAGTAGATATTATGTCAGGACCGTATGTCATCTACTGATGGTGCTGCCTTCAATGGCATAGCTAATGTTGTCGCACTTCACAAAGAGTTTGTGTATAGCAATGCATTGAGGACAGGTGCGCTTGATTCTTCTCACCTCATGTTTGATCTTGCACATTTCACATGTCCACATAACATTGTATTGTAATGTTACAGAGGTTTTGATAAAAGTTATCAGGTTACGGAAATCGTAGACAGACGCTGATGAAATTTGGATATTTTTGACGTGGTGAATAATAGGGACAGTCTATTATAGACGGGTGTGTTGACTGACGAGAACTTGTGTTTCTGTTGGTCACGAATCACAGCTTTAGTTCACGGTGCTGCGCACACAGTTTGATATAATGTATATGAAATGTATAGATTGTGTTCACATGTAAACGCCAGAGTGAGTGCTTGCAGGAGACGATGTCAACGGCACTCCTCTCACTGTTGTCGGTCGACTTGGTGTAAAGGATTCTTTCCGTGGACCGTTGCTATGGCAACAGTGCCATGTCGGTTGCATCATGTCAATGACGTCGTGTTGTCCGACACATGACTCAATAGAAAGTGTATTGACACTGACAGTTAACGTACACCACTACTGACGTAGAAACGTGAAGTTTTAATGTGGAGTTTGTATGATAGCGAGGCATAGTCTGTTTATTATTGGTATTTTTATGATGTAAATTTACATTAAAACCTGGCAGACCTTGTCGGTTGTTGGCATGTGTGTATTTTACCAACGATTTGCGCTGTGCTTTTCATATTGTGAGACTTTCAGTTGTGTAATCTGAGGATTCCCCTGGTGCAGTGACCATTTAAAGATACCCAACTACGGTTAAAATCTGGCTTCTTGGCCGTCTCGGTATTACAGTCACCTCATAATTAAGGTTACCCTAAAACATTCCCAAATTATGTCTGTAACAGTATACAAAAGTAAAAGTAGACAGTCTGCCTAAAATATTCCTAAATTATTTTATGACAGTATACAAAAGTAGACACATTAAGTCCAGTTAATACAAACAACTTGCCATTCAGGTCACCTGGGTATTCAGGTCAGTCAAGTTTCCATGTGTTGATTTCCATTGTCTCCACAATTTTCACAACTGAATTTACCAATTTTTTTTCATACTGTTCAACCTAACAGTGAAGTAAAAGGAAGACAGCAGAAAACAAACAAATAAGTGAGAAATAACCTAAGGTACCTAAACAAATTAAATGGGAACCAATTTGAACCACCCATTTTGTAAAACCACGTCATTGATCTCTTATCTATTGACTTTCCCCTATCAGTCGGATGTGACATGTCTGCTACAATTTACAATTTCTAACTTCTTGTCTGGCTAAATTAATCTGCCAGCAATTGCCTATCGCTAGTAAAATAAACAGCAGCTTGTTTAAATACTAGATAGTTCACGACCGCCTGTAAATATACTATTTACTTTGTTGTTGTCTTGAGTACAATTATGCCCAGAGTTGGTCTCTGAAGTTTACACTCCCAAAATAATTCTTATAATTAGTCTTCAGGACTTCTCAAATCGGTTATAATTTCGTTCATACCTGTTTGATCAAATACCATCTAAACTTCTCCGAGAAGAATTCAGCCACTGTAATTACTGCACGTTGATTATTTCTACACAAATATCCACCACTGTCTATATCCAGGTATTTTCATATATACAGTTGAATGAACTAGAGCAATGTGCGGGGTATGAATTTTCCCAAGATTTTGACACGACAGCAGAAGAATCAAATACGGCTTCGTTTTATTAAGAGTTCGATGTGTCACCGTCTACATAAGTCGTAAGTTCACATGGGCAACGAATGGTTCAGACGTCATTGGTTATTGCAGGGTATATTGTATACAGTGGCACCGCCTAGCGGGTGCAACATGATGCAAATTGGCGCTAATACGGAAAATGTCTGACGACTAGGACTGGAACGATATGCACAACGCACGATACGGTAACGATACACAATACCTGTATAGCGATACACAGTACCCGTATAGCGATACACAGTACCCGTATAGCGATACACAGTACCCGTATAGCGATACACAGTACCCGTATAGCGATACACAGTACCCGTATAGCGATACACAGTACCCGTATAGCTTTGTATACGCAAGTACCCGTATAGCGATACACAGTACCCGTATAGCGATACACAGTACCCGTATAGCGATACACAGTACCCGTATAGCGATACACAGTACCCGTATAGCGATACACAGTACCCGTATAGCGATACACAGTACCCGTATAGCGATACACAGTACCCGTATAGCGATACACAGTACCCGTATAGCGATACACGATATAGGAAAACATACGCTATCTTGTGACGCAATAAACGTATATATATATATATATATATATATATATATATATATATATATATATATGTTTTGCATATATATATATATATATATATATATATATAATATATATCATATATATTATATAGTACATTTTTATAGTTAAATTATACATTATATATTATATATATATATATATATATATATATATTATAATGTATAATTTAATTTATATATAAAATATTACTGTAATATTTTAAAATTTAATATTTAAAAAGTAATAGTCTACATATTTTTATAATTATAGTTAAATTATACATTATATATATATATATATATATATATATATATATATATATATATATATATATATAATATATATATAATATATATAATATATATTATATATATATAATATATATATATATATATATATATATATGTAATGCACATTATCCATATCGCGATACGCTGCGATACACGATTCTCAACTCACGTGTGTAATGTGGACTTCAGATTTAACAGGGTTGAAGTGACCGCTGCAGTATCATTGCCTTGTCTGCGCGAGCACAGACATAGTCAATGTAGTCTGTATCGCTGTCGATACGACAGTAGTATATCATATCATTTTTTAAAAAAAATATATATATATATATATATATATATATATATATATATATATATATATATATATATATATCCAACTTCGTGTCAGTCTCAGATCGGTTCGTCATGAGCATATCACGTCAGTTTTCCCTTTGATGTCGCAAAGAAGACGTTTTGTGATTCCGGGGGGGGGGGCACATTTCGAAAATTAATATTTCCGGGAATGTGCTTAACTGAACACATCTAGATGCAAGACCAGGTCTACTGTAGAAACGTTATCGTGTGTGAACATGCTCAAAGCTGCAGGCTATTTCATCAATAATCGTCAGGTGTTTTACTGAGAAACAAAACAAAAAATTACAGAGGTAAACCCATTATGCACAGGAACGCTGTCTTTCAGTACAACACAACTGACGCCATCACAAAATCAGCGAACTGGAAACCATAGCAACATCACACCGATAGACACACTTTTAAATGGTTATAATATAGTTATATACAGCGGACATAAACTGCACGAATTGACGTTACTTTGTTTCCGTCAGTCCGCTTGGTGCATGTAATATAATCGCTACCCTAGGTTTGTGCTTCTATTCCCCCTCCGAAATCGTAGACCCCCGATGCAGTAAGTATTAATCAGAAGACTAGACAGTACATGACTAGACAGTACTTATGACGACACCAACGACCTGGTACTACTATAGGGGCCTACTAGTTAATGTGGCGTTCTGCTACATTCTCACCTATGTACACTCGCCTTTTCCTATTTCCATTAACTTTATGAGAAAAGTGGCTTCTGGTCTACCAAGTAAGGTACTCTACTAGAGTGTCGGACCTGTTGATGTAGACGACATTGCAAGCGAAAAAACGCTAAGAGGCTTTGTAAATCAAATCAAATCAAATCAAATAGAGTTGTAATAAAATGGATAGGGGCGACGCCACCCACCTACCCATCGCATATTCAGAAAAGTATGTATCTCTCAACACCGATCTTCGACATGTTGAAGTTTATTGGAAGAAGAATCTATGTGTTCAAGTGACTGGGTTCCAACAATAATTACGCGGGTTACGGGTGTATACACAATTAAACAGAGTCGCAATTTAACTCGTTCCATTGAAAAGAATATTTCACATCAGTGATTTGCAACTGGTGTATTGTATCAAAATGTACTCATTCGTTTACAGAATTGCATCGCTTCAAATGTACATAAAGAGTAAAAGTTATCCACATTTGTGTTCGCTGTGGAGTAATACCACGTGAACACCCAGAGGCCAAGACGTCTTGTGCGAGCCTTATGTTCCACTATACACAAGACATGACGAGGAGACGTAAGTCCCAGTTGACGATTTATTTAGAAAAACGTTCGACGGTCGGACAGTTATATATTTGTTCACGCATTTAAAAGACCAACTGGATGAAAATACCGATACTCTAAGTTTATGTTCGTATAGCTTGATTTCATCCACGTAACTCTTGACCAGTTTGGTTATTGGTATCTCGCTGTGCGTGCGTGCGTGCGGCTTCGTGCGTGCGTGCGTGCTGCGTGCGTGCGTGCGCGAGCAAGCCTTCGCAAATGTATACAGATGCAGAAAGCTTCGGGTAAACTTAGTAAATATAACATAACAATGTTTAATACATTTCAATTACGTTCGCTGGTCTGTCCTCACAATACAGCATGGCTACAAACGACCCGGCCCCGCCAACAGATCGGTGGTTGCAGCCAGAGCTCGACGGACAAGACGTCGCTTAAATCGTTTCGACTCCTGTGACACCGAGCGGCTTCTAGTTGGCATGAGGTAGTCGTTCACGTGACGGATGGCTCCTCGAAACGCACCAGCCTAATCCCGTCTAATTAGTACAGGGCGTGAGAGTTGGGCGTAGGCCCCGCGAGAGACAGCAGCCTCTCGCTAGCTGCTCACTCGTCGTGGTCGCCGACCGCTGCCAGTCTTGGTCGTCCGTGGCGCTCGTTAGATTCGTTGGCTGACACATGCCTCCTCGTGATGGTGGTCTCGCTGATGGCGGGTGGTAGCTACTAGCTAGTAGCTAGGGGTGGTGGTTGTGGTTGTTGTTGTTGTTGTTGTTGTTGTTGTTGTTGTTGTTGTGTGGTGGTGGTGGTGGTGGTGGTGGTGGTGGTGGTGGTGGTGGTGGTGGTGGTGGTGGTGGTGGTGATGATTTTAAATTATGATAACGGCGATTGTACTGATTGATGGTAGTGGTGTACTTGTTCTTGTTCTTGTTCTTGTTCTTGTTCTTGTTCTTGTTCTTGTTCTTGTTCTTGTTCTTGTTCTTGTTCTTGTTCTTGTTCTTGTTCTTGTTCTTGTTCTTGTTCTTGTTCTTGTTCTTGTTCTTGTTCTTGTTCTTGTTCTTGTTCTTGTTCTTGTTCTTGTTCTTGTTCTTGTTCTTGTTCTTGTTCTTGTTCTTGTTCTTGTTCTTGTTCTTGTTCTTGTTCTTGTTCTAGTGGCGCTGATTATGGTGTTAAGTGGATGCTGACAATGAGTATACTGTAACAGGTGAACATTATAGCAATCAAAACGTTATATACGTGTGTTATGTAGTGTTGAGAGTGTCTGTGTAGGTGTGTATTTGTGCGTGTGCGTGTGCGTGTGCGTGTGCGTGTGCGTGTGCGTGTGCGTGTGCGTGTGCGTGTGCGTGTGCGTGTGCGTGTGCGTGTGCGTGTGCGTGTGCGTGTGCGTGTGCGTGTGCGTGTGCGTGTGCGTGTGCGTGTGCGTGTGCGTGTGCGTGTGCGTGTGCGTGTGCGTGTGCGTGTGCGTGTGCGTGTGCGTGTGCGTGTGCGTGTGCGTGTGCGTGTGCGTGTGCGTGTGCGTGTGCGTGTGCGTGTGCGTGTGCGTGTGCGTGTGCGTGTGCGTGTGCGTGTGCGTGTGCGTGTGCGTGTGCGTGTGCGTGTGCGTGTGCGTGTGCGTGTGCGTGTGCGTGTGCGTGTGCGTGTGCGTGTGCGTGTGCGTGTGCGTGTGCGTGTGCGTGTGCGTGTGCGTGTGCGTGTGCGTGTGCGTGTGCGTGTGGTTGAGCGTGAGCGAGTGCGTGTGCGTGTGCGCGCGGGTGTGTGTGTATGTTGCGCGTGCGCCTACTTGGTTGTAAGCATGCATGTAAACGTGCATGCAAAAGCAGATGCATATTCAAGTGTGCACGTAAACACTCACATTGAAACGCACATACACACACGCACGCACGCACACACGCACGCACGCACACACGCGCACACGCGCACACACGCACACATACACACACACGCATGCATACACACACACACACACACACACACACACACACACACACACACACACACACACACACACACACACACACACACACACACACACACAGTTCAGAAAAGGCAAACAACACATTGCAATAAACACACACTATACAGACGCAGCACGTGGCACACCGTGATCTGCCCACTCTATTTCCTCGGTCTATAGGTCTCGTTGATGTATGTAGCTGTGACATTACGAACCTTGATAAAGATATTGGATCTGGGCTTATAATATCGAATGCAGCTGCCTTCATCGTCTATTAATAAAGGAAACCTTATAATAGTTATTTGCAGTCTCGCACATTTGCCCATTTCCAGCCACTCGGCCGTCGGTGCGCCCAGACCTGGGTGCTCGGGACGACACATGAACAGTTACAAGACAGTAACGACGATTGGGGCATTGTACTATTTGAAAAATGGTGACATACTACAAGGGTGAAAGTACCCGGATGTTACCTTGATTTTAGGTTCGATAGCGTATACCATGTTCGATAGGCATACTATGAAACGACTCTACCGTAGCTAACTTATTGTTCGTAGACCGTACTGCCAGATACCTTGGTTGTGACAAACGGGATGGTTTAAAATATCCAGAGACTCAAAGATTAACATGAGATCGAATATAAATGTTGACAGTAGTAAGTAGTGACAAAAGACAAGTACGATTTTATTTTCACACATACTGTTCTAGTTACTTATTCTGCAGTACGGAGAATAAGTAACCGGAACAGAAATATTTAATATGATGAACTTCAAACCGTACTAATTCATTTTCATGCCCACATTCACACATACCTACATACAACCATGCATACTTACTTACGTGCATATATTCTTAAATGTATATGCTTGCAGGTATACATACACATGTGCGTGCGTGCGTGCGTGCGTGCGTGTATGTATGTATGTATGTATGTATGTATGTATGTATGTATGTATGTATGTATGTATGTATGTATGTATGTATGTATCTATGTATGTATGTATTTATGTATGTATATATGTATGTATGTATGTATCTTTGTATGTATGTATGTATGTATGTATGCATGTATACGTGTATGCGTGTGTGCGTGCGTGCGCGCATGCGTGCGCGCGTGCGTGCGTGTGTTAATGTATACATGTGTACGCACGCAAACAAACAAACATAAATATACAGACAGACAGACAGATAGATAGACAGATAGACAAAAATAAAAATTGACAGACAAACCAAAGTCGAACAGAAAATATTTTTAACACATATTTATCAGTTATGTAGTTTGAATATATTTAATCACACACGCACACACACACACTCTCTCTCTCTCACACACACAGCACACACACACACACACACACACACACACACACACACACACACACACACACACAACACACACAACACACACACACACACACACACACACACACACACACAGACCCTGTGTACACAGACGAATATTCGATACACTCGATAAGCCGAATGATTCTATGAGCAATATTTATAAATAACGTATAAATCCTCTGCTTTTCTGGATGAGGCTCAGCCGACTTGTAACGAGCCATCTTTCTTCCACAATTTGACTTCATCTTGTTTTTGGGTAGTCTAGTTTTCTATTCCCTCCAGGAATCTAAATCAGCGTTGTATTCGTAAAGAGATCGTTAGATATATTGAACACACGCCCTTGTCGTTGCACTATCTTGATATTTTTACACGTGTCTTGTCCATGTTTACGCATAATATACCTTTAAAGGGAACATAAAGCCACACACCTAAAAGGTTATTCAGATTAATAATACGATTCAGAAGCCCAATTTGGGGGTTCAGCTCTTGAGGTCAGCCTCTCCATGAAAATAACGCTGTCCACATGTGTTCCACGGGTTATCTCTGACGATTCTAGTTTGTAGTGTATCTCTCATGAGGTCTAGCTACACGAAATCGTTCCTATAATATTTCTGCATACAGCATGCATGGCTTTTGCACTTTAGCTTCAGTGTTAGCTGATGAGATGTGCTCGGCGAAATCCAAATCAGTTGATAGATGCATGTCTTGCTATCGTATTGATGGCCATGCCAATACATGTAGTTACTACCACTCTGCGCTCATAATAGTCCCGCATCTACGACTGTTCATGATGCTTGTTCTCTTTGAACAGTGTCGAGCTATGACTTTGACGCGTGCTGTTGAAGGTCTAGTTCTCTCCCAGTCTTCTTCGGTTTGAGAACAACATGGCATGAACGTAGGTTTGCTGGGCGTACTAAGCAACGTATTAATTAACTATAATTTATGACACTGACTAGGTTCATTTTACTAACGTTTTTCCCCAAACAAGGTCTACTCTCCTGTTGAGGTGTCGTTTCTATGGGCAAGAGTTCGGCATGTGTAATTTGTTTCAAGTCTCATTTACAACTTATGCTGTTATTGCGGTGTCACACAATTGTCGATCTTTGCAGGTTTACCGACCTGGGTGTTTTAACCAGTGGTATTCCACGGGGAAGCCTCCGCTACATATTAGGGATCTCATGGAGAGACGACATCCCCAATGAAGAAGTGATGAGGAGAGCATGACAAGGTCAAGTGTCGACGATGAAGACTAGCTGGACGTACACGACGCTTATCAAGAGATGGGCCAGCACATGTTGCGATGGGGTGGGATCGTGAAAGTGGCAATAGAAAGAGCGGACGGCCGACTAAGACCTGGCGCAAGACATTGAAATGAAGATCCGGCAGGAATGGAAATTAACTGGAATCAAGCAACCGATATTGTGAGAGATCGATCAAATGATGAAGGCTCGTCGCCCGGTGTCTCAAAGGGAATAGGAGGAATGGGTTCTCAATACGTAAGGTATTTCACCCAGTAGACGTGTCTTCGTGCAACTTGACTCAGTCATATTGACGACGTCAGTCGTGATGCTGGCTTCTCTGAGCTCCAAGCATCCATGTTAGCTTGCATTATTGGGTTTATTTTGTGATGGTTTGTTTTAACAAACTACGGCTGTTATATCATCGATATTCAAATTAATCATATCGCTATACCTTTCTGTGTGAGAAGTAGGAGACTCCTACAGACTTAGATAAACAGACTTGTGGATACACGCAGCCTCCCCAATGATACGGTGACAGTCCCATGCGGAGCACTACTAATTTGGCAATTGGAATTGCCGTTGAACTGATCACACAAAAACATGGCTGTCTACGAAGCACATTCGCTCTCGGCTGAGTTATCAGACTGTCTGACAGTTTTCTCTCGCTACAAAAAAGCAATGTGCTTCAACGGCCTAGTTAGCTCTAGTGGGACTTAACTGCACTTGTTACGTTACAAGAACGTGACGACGCAACGGCTCGTGCACATGAATACATCGCTGTAGGTTTAGCGAGATTGAACAAAATCCCCACCCGAAGGAACGGAGTGTTGACGGCATGAGGGCATCGAAGGCTTTGGCTAATCGAGATAAATGTGGATTGATGTGGGTCTACGTCCAGTATAAGAGCAACAATTTATTGTATTTGTTGT
>JAODUO010001460.1:32500-37500 GCA_025642075.2 Ridgeia piscesae | reverse complement strand
TTGACATATACGTGACTCTGAGGGATAATTCATCGTGCATTTGGTTGTAATTATGGCCAGAGATGTTTATTTGTTTAAGACAAAAACGTGTTGAGAAAATCTCGGACATGTTTGCAGGAAAGATGAATCTGACAGATAGGTAATACGCACGTAAACATTTATGAAAAGGTATATGTTTACGGAGGTATCACGCATACTTGTGATTGATAAACGTGGCATCCTTCTTATTAATGTTCTCCACAATTTGAGTCGATTTGGTAATCTGACAAGATGGAGGCCATACAATCAGCCAAGTAAATACGTTCGTCCCATTCCTTTCGAATCTTTCCGATCATTTGCGTTCGAAGAGTTTCCATATTTCGATTGAACATCTGCAGCATAAAATCACGCACATGGGACGAGCGATACAATTCGCAGCCACTAGAGTTGTGGTCGAGTGGACCTGTTCCAGATGTTGGCCTTCCTTGGCGTGCAGCGCACAATCCATGCGTCGTTTGTCAAATCATGATTAAATTCTACGGCAGGAAAGCGAAGGTTTGACGAGAATAACAGAGCAGTGTCCACGGCGGTGTGTCATTAGTCAACTCCCAGCGGAGTTGAGCCACAGGTCACGTGGATTCTGGCCGGCTGACGAGAACCACACACCGTCACAAAAGCAGTTACGTCATACTGACTTAGTGCAACAGTGTACGGATGTAGTATGACGTATTGGGTGGCTACCGCTAGAGCGTGTGGGTAAAACCATCTGTAAGTAATATGATACAGTAAACTATTAATAATGCCCTGTTATGTTGTACTCCGCCATCCCTTTTTGTAAACACCACTCCTTGAAATATGTCGTCGACCCGACGTAGACCTATTAGTAGATAATGCATGCTTGAAAGTATGTAAAGTGAGCGGACGTGTCCGTCAAAGACAATATGATTGCATTATAGATATTCACTGTTGATCATTATATCTTTAGTTACACTACAGTCCGTGTATTAAGTCAGTTAGACGATGCTGGTATTGCATACGATAAACACTGTTGTGTTTATTGGGTTAGGCCCTACACCAGCACCTGACCACTGTACAACATCCAAACCACGTGGTACTGGGCACTCAGTGCTGTTGTTCTGCTGATAAGACGTGTGATGTATTTATGTCGTTGGCGGAACCAGACGTTGGAGGAGGGAGACGACGAGGGTCAGATTAGACGGTGATGTGTTACAGCGACAGATCTACAATGTCACGTCAAAACCACCTGCCAGGCGCACCATCGACACAGATCGCAACGGGTAATCTGGACACAGAAAATCAGGCATTAAAGTCAAATCAGTGAAATCAAAATGAAAAACCGCGAGCACAACAACAAGCAAGATTCATAGGCTCATGTGTTGGGAAACAGAAAGATAAGATCAAGTAAAGAAAGGAAATGTCGTTTGGAACAAGCAGAGGATGTCGGAGGAAAATAGTAGTCTGCCAAAATTGTTTGGAACGAAAGAAAACTGAAACAAAATGCAAACAACCGACAGGTTTGGAAGGACGAGGTCGCCAGTGTTGGCGACAGCAGAACACAGAAGAGGATGAGCAAGGAAGTGATGAAAGAGAGAGGGTAGAGGGAGAGAGAGAGAGAGAGAGATGAGGGAAAATGAGAGACGGAGAGAGATAGATAGAGAGAGGAGAGAGAGAGAGAGAGAGAGAGAGAGAGAGAAGAGAGAGAGAGGAGAGGAGAAGAGAGAAGGATAGAGATAGAGATAGAGATAGAGATAGAGATAGAGATAGATATATAAAAAATATATATATATATATATATATATATATATATATATATATAGATAAAAGAGAGAGAGAGAGAGAGAGAGAGAGACAGAGAGAGAGGAGTGAGTGAGTGAGTGAGTGAGTGAGTGAGTGAGTGAGTGAGTGAGTGAGTGAGTGAGTGAGTGAGTGAGTGAGTGAGTGAGTGAGTGAGTGAGTGAGTGAGTGAGTGAGAGAGAGAGAGAGGACTGCAAGTTGTGGCGTCGTCGTCATAGGAAACAAATAAATAGCACACCTTGATTCGAGGGAGTGAGTGGGTGTGAGAAATAACACTGTGAGATTAACAGAAGCTGGGATTAAGCCACTGAGGAGAAGACATGAAGGTGGCATTGCGAGGACGTTGGTGACATCGGTGTATCCGGCGGGAGATGCTGCGAGCTTGCAGCGGATATGTACATTGTCAAACGCTTGAGACAGACACCGACAGCGGTTGTCGCGCGACTGTCTCCGACACGGTCCGCGACCGGGTCACGTGACACGCCAACCATGCGCGCGCGCACGTCCGTCGACATGACTGCGCGAACCGGAAACTGTGTGCGCGCACGCGCTCGAGCGCCCGGCGGCCGCGCGCGCGCGCAAACTGGCGTCATGTGGCGATCTTCACGCAGCACGACCGGCTGTGGACGACGGCGACGATACTGCGCCGGAAGTTGTCACTGAAGTAGCAGTAAATGAACGGGTTGACACAACTGTTAGAGGCGCCGAGCCACTGCGCCAGCGGCACCAGATACGTCCTTAGAAGTATCTTCTCAGCCTGTCTCGGTGGCGGGCCGAACAACGTGCGTAGCTCGATCGAGTACAGCGGCAGCCATGACAGCGCAAACGTCACAAAGACGGCGACGAGCATGCGTACAATGCGGATCTTCGCGCGGTGGATGTTGATCTGCGCACGCGTGCCGCGCATGCCCCGCACGTTGCGCTTCCACACGCGCACGGCGATGAGTACGTAAAAGATGGCGATGAAAATCAGCGGCATGAGGTAACACGTCAGGAAGACGACCCCTAGCGTGTAGATCTTGCGGTAGTCCTTGTTCTTCGACCAATCGGCCGTGCACGCGACAAAGTCGAAACCGGAAACGTCGAAGGTTTTCTGCCGGTAGACGACGATCCACGGAACGAACGCGCACAACGGAAATGCCCAGATGACACAGATGACTAGACAAGCAGTCTTTGGCGTCATCTTCGTCGTCTGCGGGAAAAATATCGCCAGATATCTGGAAAAGAGATACGGCGCGATGGAATCACGCTTACTTAACCGAATAGGTAATTATAAGAGGTGAACATTAAGTGACATGCTGGATAGAAAATAATAACATTTTATTTAGCGCTAACATGAAAATTAAAAGCAGCTTTGTTTTTTTAAAGCGCTGTTAGATTAAATATTCAAATGTATACAATAAACACAACATGATATGCGTATTTAAATAAGTTGTTTGGTCAGACTAATGGCGTCACAAGCTTTGCTTTTAAGCTACCCAGCGATGTGGTTTCACATCAGAGGGAAACAGAATGTTAACCTTTGGATGTCTGAAATGTCACCACCTGGCACGTAGACAACGCAGAGACTGTTATGTAACGGTGGCAGAAAGGTAACCTACTTCGGATTGAAGTGCTCGTATTACGATAACGTATCACCCACTGCCTGCACTCATGCATAACGGAGATTATCTCGATAAGGACGGCCCACGTTCTGATAAACCCATTGTTTATTATCAATAAGTCACTTGTTCCATTTCCAAGTGACACGGACCCAGTAGGTTCAGATGATGATCTCGATAAATCATTATTCATTTCAGAAGCTAGACACATGGCGTCCACTCCCATGTTTGGTTCGATATTGCGGCAAGCATTAGTATGGGTCAATAGTTGTCATTATCGACAATTGTCTATTTACTAATTCGCCAACTTTGGGGGACTGTAAATGCATCTCCTCTCAGATGCCGAGACCCATTCGCCTTGTTCTATGTCCTTTCGCGACTCGCGTCATTGGCCTTTGATCTAGCTATTGGTTAGTCACGTGACAAAACCATCCTCGCAAACCATGGTTGCGTTGCGCAACGCTAATACCCATGGCCGATCGTCCCCGTAATGTTGGGGAGTAAGCGGAGTCGAACTATACCACAATAGCAGTTGACTTCGTCAGTCGCTACTGGGTCAGCCGTGGGAACAGCAGAAATATCCGACTCAATTTCAAGACGGATACACTGCTAGGGGGAATCCCCATACAACGACCGATTTGCATCCTACACATTGCATACAACATGACTCCTCGTGGGCGATTTCATTGGCTGACATTAAAAGTTGGTTGTTTGAAAGGGGTATGCCGGGATAGAGAAGAGCTGATACTGACGTAATCAGCAGCAGCGACCCCTGGCGCGCGAATGTGGAGAAAACGCAAAAGCGGTTATTTAGACCTATACTTTCCTATTGAATAGTTCGGGTTATCAGCCGTTTCTCAAAGTGACACCATAACTCTAAAATACGATACTGATGGTAAGAACTGCCACTGGTTAGTGTCTCCGTGGGGGGCGTAGGCTGGTGTAAATCATTTCCATTCGATGTCCTTTTAAAAAACGAGAAGTGGCTTGGAACTCTAAAACTACCGTGATTCTAGACAATATTTGTATATCGACGTTATTGTTTGAAACGAACGGAATAGGTTCCGGTGAGGTGATTACCTTTCGATAGCGACAGCGGCCAGCGTGTGAACGGAAGCGCTGACAGCCACTCCTTGCAAGTACGGCGCCGCCTTGCACAGTACTGGTCCGTACCACCATTCTGAAACGACATTGACACAACCACAAGTTTTAGAATGCATATTAGTAACAACAACAATACCATACCTCTTTATTGTGTCTTCATATACCGGAGCTCATAAGCGCAACAACAATAATTATTAGGAGTAATCGCTCATTTATTTCAGACACGCAAGTGTCATTTCTAAACCGAAGTACTGCCGAAGTTTTCGGGTGGGAAAACATTTCAAACTTAACACCATAACAAGGATGTTTCCGAGATATAAATTCAGTGGGATTCAATTAAATGTGTATGCAAAGGATTTCTAATAACAGTTATTGAGGAATTTATGTCGTTGAGCGGTGAGTTTGGGGATAAAAAAACAACAATGGAGTATACTTTAAGAACTGCGTGTCGCAGTGTCTTGGAATATTCGGAAAGAATATAACATATTATTTTCCGCTATA
>JAODUO010001460.1:17500-25000 GCA_025642075.2 Ridgeia piscesae | reverse complement strand
TTTAATACCGGGACGCTCGCATTCGTAATCCGTAGGCAAATCACGCGCGTATATCAGCGGACCTTTTCGCCGACTGAACATTCGTTGTTCCTGCGGTGAAACCCTCTATCGACCGTGTCCGGGACGACCGGAGTTGTCGCAGACAAAGTGGTGCTAAGAAATGTGTGAAGGTCACCAACGGAAGATAACGTATGGAGAGTAATGCGTGTAGAATATCTTGTAAATGTGTGAATATTTGAGCGCGGGTACAAGCATTTGTAAAATGTTGGAACACGGTCACTTTACACACATAACTCACTACGTCGCCTTCTCCAAACGCAGTCAGACACAGATCTATTCAGTAATGAACAACACGTTAACCCAACCTACCGTAATACGCCCATGTTAACCTAAATCAACATCCTAAATATGGAAAGATCTGATATGGTGATGTTTTTATCGACAGCCATCTATAAAATGGCTGCTGCTTATATCATATCAGAGAAGGTACAGTATCACTGGGTAGAACGTGGTTGAAAACCCTATCCTAGATATAAACAAATGTGCTTTATATTCCTAAAGATTTAGGAAGATACAGTAGATTTATCGACTTGCCGTAGTATCGGAAGCCATCTTGAATTCTACTGTTTGCTCAACCGGACTAGTAATTGTGTGTGTGTGTGTGTGTGTGTGTGTGTGTGTGTGTGTGTGTGTGTGTGTGTGTGTGTGTGTGTGTGTGTGTGTGTGTGTGTGTGTGTGTGTGTGTGTGTGTGTGTGTGTGTGTGTGTGTGTGTGTGTGTTGTGTGTGTGTCTGTGTCTGTGTGTGGGCATATATATATATATATATATATATATATATATATATATATATATATATATATATATATAATTATATATTTGATGGCAGACAAGCTCATTCAAATGTGCGACTTTCTGCCTGACTGTATGATAACACAACATGTTTAATGAACACTCTAGAGATGGAATTACGATGGAAGAATTGCATCACACAGCAATTGTGACAGCAATCCATTGACTGGAACAGCATCGAGCAAGCGATAATGTTCCGCATGTAGAAACAAACCACAAGACATTTTATTATCAGATACAAGAATGACGCAAAACAGATATGACTGAATCTAAAAGACACCAGTTAATGGAGCTTACGAGAGTGATCGCAGACGACAAGTTTCTTTAAACGTATCTGCGGCTTAGTTTGCCGCCATAGTCCGATCCCTTCAGACATGGAAGACGCGATTACTCTAACTTGAAGCTTCAACTCGGACAGCGCAGCCTAGACGGAATACCTACTGTCAACTGATCTGACCAATCTTTAATTAATACCTGATTCATTGGACTTAGTCCCGTTATTGATGGCCGACACGCCAACCAGCCCGCGTCCGGTCACGTGACAAAACCACATTAATATATTTCCAACAGTTATCACCGGCGAAGACGAATGTTGCAGCAATAGTTCTTTGTCTTGTTTATTATCTGCCCAGTGATATTCTTGTTACATGTCGTGTAAATGTCATATTAAGTGTATGATGCTATGGACTGCTGTGTAAGATTTTTCATTCTGTTTACATGCAAGGAAATGTGTTTGCGTTGGAGAATTTTTGATCATGGTTGTGTGCAGCGTAGGCAAAACAACAATTTGGACAAAATGGCCATTTCCACTTTGCATTTTCACTGTACCAAAAATGTCGTGGCGATGACGTCTTGCCGGTCAGTTTCCAAGTTTTAACATAACCCTTTTCAACAAACTCTTATTTTTAACAGCATACATAATTCATTTCTGCTTGGTTACAGTCGTGTTAGAAGTCGGCAAGTAAAATAATGGTAGAATGCAAAATAATTTATATATTAAAAACAAGGTTCAAACTAGTAAAAAGAGCTGACTCCAGGACTAAACATCAAATAGTCTATAATATTATAATCACGCGACCTTCTTGCATGAATAGTAGTTAAGCGATATAGTATCATTTTGTAAATCTGCACCATTTGATACAATATACTGATTATAAAACGTACTTAATCAGTTGGTTTTGTTATTGAGAGGCATGCAATTGATTTGTCTATCCTGGTCTGAACGAAATGTCCGGTGTATGTTGTTGGTAATTATATCTATACAAACACGCGACCGTGAAATGAATCAAAACGACAACACTGGGATAAATACTATCGATACCAGGAACTGGAAATGTCATTCTCTTTGCAGACCAGTCTATGACGTAGTTATGACGCCGTAGATAATGTCTGCTTGTTTTACGGCCGTCATTAACTGCGGCTTATTGTGTACGGTCATTCGACCACAACGGGTATGTAGGCACACTGCGTCATATGGCTCGTTAATCAATAATTCAATAATATATAGTAACATTATCACCCTGCAATCCGACGCATTGAAGAATCCATGTCCAGTATTTATGTTTTACATGCCCCGAGCGCATTCGACCGTGGACCGTGGCGAGACTTGAGACGGGAACTAACTACTCGAGCGTGAAGCAGAAGAATCGGTTGAAATTACTTATAAATATTCTGTACTTATTTAGTACATATTAATATCACTTTAGATTATTTTTGGAACTGTTTCATATATTTATTTGTGTGTTGCGTGTACTTTTTACATTGAATAATTAACATGAAAATTGTCAAGGACCGTTTTATATGTTTTATATAGAGGGATTAGTTAATTAATACAATTGACGTTGACATTTTAGTGGATTGGTAAGTGAAGCACATCGTAATGATCATGTCTACCATGTCTGTCAAAAAATGCAATTATTATTATTATTTGTATTATTATTATTACTACTACTACTACTACTACTAGTAGTAGTAGTAGTAGTAGTAGTAGTAGTAGTAGTGGTAGTGGTAGTGGTAGTGGTAGTGGTAGTGGTAGTGGTAGTGGTAGTAGTAGTAGTAGTAGTAGTAGTAGTAGTAGTAGTAGTAGTAGTGTAGTAGTAGCAGTAGTAGTGGTAGTGGTAGTGGTAGTGGTAGTGGTAGTAGTAGTAGTAGTAGTAGTAGTAGTAGTAGTAGTAGTGGTAGTGGTAGTGGTAGTGGTAGTGGTAGTGGTAGTGGTAGTGGTAGTGGTAGTGGTAGTGGTAGTGGTAGTGGTAGTAGTAGTAGTAGTAGTAGTAGTAGTAGTAGTAGTAGTAGTAGTAGTAGTAGTAGTAGTAGTAGTAGTAGTAGTAGTAGATTAGTAGTAGTAGTAGTAGTAGTAGTAGTAGTAGTAGTAGTAGTAGTAGTAGTAGTAGTAGCAGTAGTAGTAGCAGTAGTAGCAGTAGCAGTAGCAGTAGCAGTAGCAGTAGCAGTAGCAGTAGCAGTAGCAGTAGCAGTAGCAATAGCAGTAGTAGTAGTAGTAGTAGTAGTAGTAGTAGTAGTAGTAGTAGCAGCAGTAGTAGTAGTAGTAGTAGTAGTAGTAGTAGTAGCAGCAGCAGTAGCAGTAATAGCAGCAGTAGTAGTAGTAGTAGTAGTATGTAGTAGTAGTAGTAGTAGTAGTGTAGTGGTAGTGGTAGTGGTAGTAGTAGTAGTAGTAGTAGTAGTAGTAGTAGTAGTAGTAGAGGTAGTGGTAGTGGTAGTGGTAGTGGTAGTGGTAGTAGTAGTAGTAGTAGTAGTAGTAGTAGTAGTAGTGGTAGTGGTAGTGGTAGTGGTAGTAGTAGTAGTAGTAGTAGTAGTAGTAGTAGTAGTAGTAGTAGTAGTAGTAGTAGTAGTAGTAGTAGTAGTAGTAGTAGTAGTAGCAGCAGTAGTAGCAGGTGTAGTAGCAGCAGTAGCAGTAGCAGTAGCAGTAGCAGTAGCAGTAGCAGTAGCAGTAGCAGTAGCAGTAGCAGTAGCAGTAGCAGTAGCAGTAGCAGTAGCAGTAGCAGTAGCAGTAGCAGTAGCAGTAGCAGTAGCAGTAGCAGTAGCAGTAGCAGTAGCAGTAGTAATAGTAGTAGTAGTAGTAATATTATTATAAGAATTTATAGAGCGCCCCAATCCACTTAAGTTAAAACGCTCTCGGGCGCTTTTCGTAGAAGTGCATAAATAAAATGCTCACGTCCGTGTTTTCGCAGTCTACCTAATGTAATTGTTGTCTGTCTCTTTCCTGTGGCCGACTGGGCTTGCTGCTGTTCCATCTCCTCCGCTCTCTCCTGCAGTAGGCGTCTCCTCCCAGGCGCACCGTGTGACCTGTTTACGTAATCCGCGTCCCTGGTAAAAATCCTCGATGAATTGACCCTGGAACGTCCCTCGATATTGTTGCCGTTAGCGTGAATGCATTTTCTCACCCACTAGGCTGCAGCGGATGGTTTTTCGCTACACATTAATTTTATTATTTAAGTCTACATGGTGCGCCTACGTGTCTTTCGGTGCGACGGGTATTGCGTGTGGTCAGCACTCTCAGTTCGAGGCTGATGACGCCGTTTTCACGTATGGGAAGTCGGCGATACTAAATGATACATCAACGTCTGAATTTTCCAACTGTCCACGTAAACACGCATGGAATACAGGCTCTTTTCGAAACCCATAATAGTGTGGTATCTACTACAACATTAACACAAGTACAAATTTGATGTGATTTTGATATGTATAAGATGATTTGCAGAGAGTTGGCTACACAGATTTACGCGTGCCCAGTTGCGTTCTGATACCATCCACCACTGCAATAGAAGTTTCCAGCAAGTCAATATGCCTTATGTAGTGTCAGCGCTTCCCTCAGCAACACACCCCTTTTCACGTAATATGTAATTTTAGGATAATGCATCGCAAATGCGGAACAGTTTGCATGGCATGTCATACGTGTACTGTTCCACTGGACCCATGGCGACATGAAATGTAATATAGGCATAACTTACAATATAACTTACAAAATGCCAAAGTCACACATTAGTTACAGGTGTGATCAAATAGGTATATGTTGATGGTGGTGTACATACACTTATTAAAAACCAAAAGGTGGTTTAATTAATAATGCAATTTAATTACCATTGGATCCTTGTTATGTTTACACATTGTGTAAATATGTTCACAGCAAGTACATCAGAAATATATACCATACTCGAAAAAAATCATCGCCTTTTATTTATTCTCCCTGCGATCTACAGTTGTTCAGACAAACAGCCCGTAATTAATTCATTTATATTTGGTCGTAAATTCTCTTATTCGTATGTAATAATTCATTTGTAAATTCGACCAATGTTTATATACGCACTGTATGACGGACTAACTACGTCCTGGACCTAACCTGCGTGGAAACAAAACTACTTATACATCTTTATCGATAATGTCCTGGCGACTTATACTAGATGTGTCAAGGCTAGCAACTCAATCAAAATATGTATTTGAAACACACTTGCCCAATTAACAATCTGGTGTGGTGTTCGTAAAACCTGACTGTTGTTAATGGTTAGTAAATAATTAATAACATCTAACAAGATGGTCATCCCGTCTCCAGGAAGACGCACCCCAAATGGAAACGGCTTGACATTGATAGTCCGGCGATTCTTCATTTATACTTGTTGTCGGTGTCTGTTCCTAATTAGCACGACTTAGCACGTCCCTCATACATCTCCTGCGCGCGGCGAAGTCAATATTCCGACAGCTCCTGTGCAACGTACAAACAGACATGTTACAATAGTTTCTGCCTGTACATTGCAAATGAGCGACCAGAATGCGTCGTTGATCTTCAGCGCAGTTGATCTTCAGCGAAGTCCCGACGGACAGGACCGTGCCGAGCAAGGCAACTGGGTCACGTAGTCTGTACTCGGCTGTCTGGAACTGCGGTTCGGTGATGATCATGGCAATTGTCGATCTGTGTTCTAGCCCGGCGTACAACATTGATGGAACACAGACGTGTGGTGTTTGGCTTGTCCCAAAGGGGACTGCTGTGTCGTACATCTAGTTTGTCGTGTATCACTGACAACAAGCACATGTTTGGGTCAAAGAACATGGTCTACGTTCCTGATGCATGTGTTCTCGCCGGCGGTGCAAACAAACATAATGCAAGACACTACATTTAAACTTTGAAACGTTTTCAGTTTTAAGTTTTGCACAAAATAGCATCTTGGACAAACAGTTTAATAAAGCTATCTAAGCTTAAATGGGTTCGTCGGTTGGTGGTGTGTCTCACGTCAACAGAAAGCCCACCCGAATTCACCCGTGGCAAAGCATATTTTCGGCTTAAAAATACGATGCCCGACATTTTACATGATCTAATATTCACGTGGACCTAATTTTTGAACTAAGCAACATAACAGTATATTTGAGGTGTAATTAACAACTAAATTTAATATGTCCATTCGCTTCGTAACATTTCAGATGTCGTTTTGGTCAAAGCCATCCTCAACATTTGAAAAGTAGGGTGGAAATTAGTTGGATTCGCATTTTTGCGAAAAAGTGAAGTTACAGACGGTGCCTTGCCTTTGTGAAGGACATCGTTTGTTGTGTTGCCTGCCTCAGTATATTAATTGTAGATTGGCGTTCAAGGCCGACTTAGGCACTGCTTTCCTGTCTCCAAAAAAACGTTATAACCTTTTTAACCTGATGAAGGACATCAGTTTGATGTTTGGTTGATTTAGACCACCTTACAACGGTACTGAGGAATACATTGCTGCAGTGTTGTCTGTCTCAAAGGAAATACTTTTATTGGCAATCAAAACCATCTAGGAGTGCTGCTGATGAGTGTAGGCCAGACGAACCTTAATGTGTCACAAACATGGCTAGTTATGGTGAACCATAATGATTTAACAAGATTTAACAAGATTGCCACCTAGAGATTCAACTCTAGATGGCAGGTGGACTAGGAAGCCATTTGGCTTATCGAGAGTCCAACCTATCTATCTAAGTATACCCCGCCCGTCTTAGGTATATGTCGATTGTATTTTTAAATATATTAACACTACTAGCACCTACACAATCAGCTGATAATCTGTTCCATTCGTTTACTGTTCTTTGTGAAAGATGCATTAATAGGTCTTACCATTTTGTCAACAATGAATAAGAACCATTTTCCAAGGTTGCACACACACCAAGCACCAGGTTATGTCACAAAAATAGGAAATTACAGCGGTTACGAAAGAATGAACGACAGAGCGAACTAATAGAACGGCTAAGATGGGAGAAACGTGTCTACGTCCGTAAAATGCACATGTGACATCGATACATCTGGGGCAACAGAAGCGCTGAGGAAGAATGTAATTAAGTTATTTCGCTGAATTAATGTCTCTCATTGACACATTGGTACGTGGATGGCGTAGGTTGAACGCAGAGACGAATGATAATGTCACGATAATGATGGACCGATACTTCGCACGGTAAGTGCAGCGTGTGGCGCTCGACCGTACTGTATACGCGTTTATTTGTCATGAGTACTACGTGTCTATTTTCACGTGTTCATGTTACTGGATATCATACATACATACATACATACATACATACATACATACATACATACATACATACATACATACATACATACATACATACATACATACATACATACATACATACATACATACATACATACATACCTGTATGTATGTA
>JAODUO010001460.1:5000-15000 GCA_025642075.2 Ridgeia piscesae | reverse complement strand
CATACATACATACATACATACATAAAACATACAACAACACACACACACACACACACACACACACACACACACACACACACACACACACACACACACACACACACACACACACACACATACAAACATACATACATACATACATATATATATATATATAAAATATATATATATATATATATATATATATATATATATATATATATATATATATATATACATACATTCATAGCCTTTACGATTTTCTACAAATACTAAACACGAACATAGACTGCTGTGCATTTAGCCTACCAACAGACATCATTTACTACCTTCAAATCTTCAACACAAAAGCTTTGTGCACCACAGTGAGAGTAATAGAGACTTAGTTATTTAGGCAGCCTTGTGGAAGGATGGCGCTCACCTACGGAGCACACTTGTAAGTCTCAGTGACAGTCTCTCGACCTATATTTCTGGTTTATGAAAATGCCATTACATACAGATGTCTGTCGAATAAATATGTTTCCAATTCTATGCCAGTTAAAAAGTCATCTCCAACTTGGATGTCTGCGTAAACACGGCTTTGTGTATGTGCAAAAACATTCTCACGATTGATAGTTATTTCATAAACGACTCTGTATTGCTGACTAAGACAGCCACAACAACACGTATCTGCGCCAGCCATGTTGTGTTGTCGTCCCTAATGTCGATGTTGACAATAATGGAGGTGACAATCCGTCACTGGAGAAATGTCAGCAATTGTAATCTGTGTTTGCGTCGCTTTTTCGCACTCCACGACGGTGCTAGAAATCAATGCGAGTGGTGTTATCCCGTCCATCTGTCGCCTCGTGTACACCCGGTAGACAGCGTTGTAAGTCCTCGTACTTAGTGGACCAGTTATAAACCCACTGCGCGCAGCTCGTGGACCAGTCAACCCCGCTGTATCGGGTTCAAACGCCGATGGACCCTCAACTGGGAACTGGTGTTATGGAGCTTTGATGCGTCAGCTGTGCAAAAGACGTTGGGCAAGAATGCATAGTAATGTGTGGTCCATCAAACGCCGGTCTGTTTGTGTAACTATTAGTTATACTGGCAACTACATCATTACGACTTTATGGTCGACTTCGATTGAGCTACGCGAGAAACTCGAGTAACCCGAGTGCCAATCGAACATCCAAGATCACTTGATCACGTGACCCTTCTTGACATAGATAAACAAGGTCAATCTTCAGTGCCGCTGTCGCGCTTACATTTTTCCGGGCGTTATAAACTATCCGGGTGACGTTTCTGCGCATGCGCGATAAACGTAAACTCATCAATGTGCAGCGAAATGCAAAGCATTTATCATATAAATGCCACGGGCTGTTCGTTAATTCTCCTATGGTGATTACTGTGAAGAGTTGCTTAAAATTTCGTTAAATACATTAAAATATTACGTCTGTTTAAATTACTGTCACGGATTATGGCGCATTGCAGGCAAATGATTTGCACTTGCTATCAAAACATCTCAAAACGTGTTTGCCCCATGTTAATTTGCGACAGATAACATTGCTGAAAGGTTATATACGTCCTAATGAACAGCTCTTGGTAATTATACCATAAATGCTTTGCATTTTGCTGCATTTTGATGATTTTACATTTATCGCGCATGCGCAGGAACGTCACCCGAATAGTTTATAACGCCCGGAGAAATGTAAACGCTACACTGCTACCCGAGGCAATCGCTGTTTGGAGAGGATTCACTCGAGTAACCACGTCATTAGCAGTGACAGCCAATAGGGGACGTAGGCCCCTAAGGCACGAGAAATTAATTAAATAATACACGACACAATCGTTTAAATATTGATTCAAATCACCACATTCTATGAATTATAATGTAAGACCAAGAAGATGAACGTCACTATTTAGAAAATAAACAATTGATTACTTTATTTTATTTATTTGCATAAGGGGTTTATGTCCGTGATCACGATCATCGCTGTTCAGTTCTCGTGGTACTGCGTGCGCAGCGTAACCCGGATACCACGTTAGGGTTACGCGAGTAACTCGAGTAGGCCAATCGAACTCGGCCTATATTTGTCTGTATGTATGTCTGTCTACGTCTGCCCGTCTGTCGTCCGTCAATCATTCCGTCACACCTCACCAATTTTAGTTTGTTGAACAATGGCAAGACTCCGTTAGCGCCAGTCATGACAGTTTTATTCTGTCGCCGGTTTTATATTCGCTTGACCGTTATCGTCGGTCAAGAGAGTTTTATTCTGTGGAATAATGGCGACTGACTAAGTTAGCGCTAGTTAACACAGTGTTATTCTGTCAAAGAGTGGATATCGACTCCGTTAGCGCCAGTCAAGACATTGCTATTCTGTCGAATAGTGGCGACAGACACCGTTAGAGTCCGCCAAGACAGTGCTATTCTGTCGTATAGTGGCGACAGACACCGTCAGAGTCCGCCAAGACAGTGCTATTCTGTCGTATAGTGGCGACAGACACCGTTAGAGTCGCCAGGTCTTTCTTGAAGTGGCGACAGACACCGTTAGAGTCCGCCAAGACAGTGCTATTCTGTCGTATAGTGGCGACAGACACCGTTAGAGTCCGCCAAGACAGTGTTATTCTGTCGATAGTGGCGACAGACACCGTTAGAGTCCGCCAAGACAGTGTTATTCTGTCGTATAGTGACGACAGACACCGTTAGAGTCCGCCAAGACAGTGTTATTCTGTCGAATAGTGGCGACAGACACCGTTAGAGTCCGCCAGAGACAGTGCTATTCTGTCGAATAGTGGCGACAGACACCGTTAGAGTCCGCCAAGACAGTGCTATTCTGTCGAATAGTGGCGACAGACACCGTTAGAGTCCGCCAAGACAGTGCTATTCTGTCGAATTGTGGCGACAGACACCGTTAGAGTCCGCCAGACAGTGCTATTCTGTCGAATTGTGGCGACAGACTCCGTTAGAGTCCGCCAAGACAGTGCTATTCTGTCGAATTGTGGCGACAGACACCGTTAGAGTCCGCCAAGACAGTGCTATTCTGTCGAATTGTGGCGACAGACTCCGTTAGAGTCCAAGACAGTGTATTCTGTCGAAGTGGACAGACCCGTTAGGCCGCCAAGACATGTATTCTGTCGAATTGTGGCGACAGACACCGTTAGAGTCCGCCAAGACAGTGCTATTCTGTCGAATTGTGGCGACAGACACCGTTAGAGTCCACCAAGACAGTGCTATTCTGTCGAGTAGTGGCGACAGACACCGTTAGAGTCCGCCAAGACAGTGCTATTCTGTCGAATTGTGGCGACAGACACCGTTAGAGTCCGCCAAGACAGTGCTATTCTGTCGAATAGTGGCGACAGACTCCGTTAGAGTCCGCCAAGACAGTGCTATTCTGTCGAATAGTGGCGACAGACACCGTTAGAGTCCGCCAAGACAGTGCTATTCTGTCGAATAGTGGCGACAGACACCGTTAGAGTCCGCCAAGACAGTGCTATTCTGTCGAATAGTGGCGACAGACACCGTTAGAGTCCGCCAAGACAGTGCTATTCTGTCGAATTGTGGCGACAGACACCGTTAGAGTCCGCCAAGACAGTGCTATTCTGTCGAATAGTGGCGACAGACACCGTTAGAGTCCGCCAAGACAGTGCTATTCTGTCGAATAGTGGCGACAGACACCGTTAGAGTCCGCCAAGACAGTGCTATTCTGTCGAATTGTGGCGACAGACACCGTTAGAGTCCGCCAAGACAGTGCTATTCTGTCGAATTGTGGCGACAGACACCGTTAGAGTCCGCCAAGACAGTGCTATTCTGTCGAATTGTGGCGACAGACACCGTTAGAGTCCGCCAAGACAGTGCTATTCTGTCGAATTGTGGCGACAGACACCGTTAGAGTCCGCCAAGACAGTGCTATTCTGTCGAATTGTGGCGACAGACACCGTAGAGTCGCAAGACAGTGCTATTCTGTCGATAGTGGCGACAGACACCGTAGAGTCGCAAGACAGTGCTATTCTGTCGAATTGTGGCGACAGACACCGTAGAGTCGCAAGACAGTGCTATTCTGTCGATGTGGCGACAGACACCGTAGAGTCGCAAGACAGTGCTATTCTGTCGATGTGGCGACAGACACCGTTAGAGTCCCCAAGACAGTGCTATTCTGTCGATGTGGCGACAGACACGTCGCCAAGACAGTGCTATTCTGTCGATAGTGGCGACAGACACCGTTAGAGTCCCCAAGACAGTGCTATTCTGTCGATGTGGCGACAGACACCGTTAGAGTCCCCAAGACAGTGCTATTCTGTCGAATTGTGGCGACAGACACCGTTAGAGTCCGCAAGACAGTGCTATTCTGTCGATGTGGCGACGAACCGTGAGTCCCCAAGACAGTGTATTCTGTCGATGTGGCGACAGACACCGTTAGAGTCCCCAAGACAGTGCTATTCTGTCGATTGTGGCGACAGACACCGTAGAGTCCGCCAGACAGTGCTTTCTGTCATGTGGCGACAGCACCGTAAGTCCGCCAAGACATGCTATTCTGTCGATGTGGCGACAACACCGTTAAGTCCCCAGAAGTCTATTCTGTCGATGTGGCGACAGACCCGTTAGAGTCCCCAAGACAGTGCTATTCTGTCGATGTGGCGACAGACCCGTTAGAGTCCCCAAGACAGTGCTATTCTGTCGAATTGTGGCGACAGACACCGTTAGAGTCCCCAAGACAGTGCTATTCTGTCGAATTGTGGCGACAGACACCGTTAGAGTCCGCCAAGACAGTGTATTCTGTCGAATGTGGCGACAGACACCGTTAGAGTCCCCAAGACAGTGCTATTCTGTCGATGTGGCGACAGACACCGTTAGAGTCCCCAAGACAGTGCTATTCTGTCGAATGTGGCGACAGACACCGTAGAGTCCGCCAAGACAGTGCTATTCTGTCGATGTGGCGACAGACACCGTTAGAGTCCGCCAAGACAGTGCTATTCTGTCGAATTGTGGCGACAGACACCGTTAGAGTCCGCCAAGACAGTGCTATTCTGTCGAATGTGGCGACAGACACCGTTAGAGTCCGCCAAGACAGTGCTATTCTGTCGATAGTGGCGACAGACACCGTTAGAGTCCCCAAGACAGTGCTATTCTGTCGATAGTGGCGACAGACACCGTTAGAGTCCCCAAGACAGTGCTATTCTGTCGATAGTGGCGACAGACACCGTTAGAGTCCCCAAGACAGTGTATTCTGTCGATAGTGGCGACAGACACCGTTAGAGTCCCCAAGACAGTGCTATTCTGTCGATAGTGGCGACAGACACCGTTAGAGTCCGCCAAGACAGTGCTATTCTGTCGAATGTGGCGACAGACACCGTTAGAGTCCGCAAGACAGTGCTATTCTGTCGATGTGGCGACAGACACCGTTAGAGTCCGCCAAGACAGTGCTATTCTGTCGATGTGGCGACAGACACCGTTAGAGTCGCCAAGACAGTGCTATTCTGTCGATGTGGCGACAGACACCGTTAGAGTCCCCAAGACAGTGCTATTCTGTCGAATGTGGCGACAGACACCGTTAGAGTCCCAAGACAGTGCTATTCTGTCGATGTGGCGACAGACCCGTTAGAGTCCCAAGACAGTGCTATTCTGTCGAATTGTGGCGACAGACCCGTTAGAGTCCGCCAAGACAGTGCTATTCTGTCGATGTGGCGACAGACACCGTTAGAGTCCGCCAAGACAGTGCTATTCTGTCGAATTGTGGCGACAGACACCGTTAGAGTCCCCAAGACAGTGCTATTCTGTCGATAGTGGCGACAGACACCGTTAGAGTCCCCAAGACAGTGCTATTCTGTCGAATAGTGGCGACAGACACCGTTAGAGTCCCCAAGACAGTGCTATTCTGTCGATAGTGGCGACAGACACCGTTAGAGTCCGCCAAGACAGTGCTATTCTGTCGAATGTGGCGACAGACACCGTTAGAGTCCCCAAGACAGTGCTATTCTGTCGATGTGGCGACAGACACCGTTAGAGTCCCCAAGACAGTGCTATTCTGTCGATGTGGCGACAGACACCGTTAGAGTCCCCAAGACAGTGCTATTCTGTCGATGTGGCGACAGACACCGTTAGAGTCCGCCAAGACAGTGCTATTCTGTCGATAGTGGCGACAGACACCGTTAGAGTCCCCAAGACAGTGCTATTCTGTCGATAGTGGCGACAGACACCGTTAGAGTCCGCCAAGACAGTGTATTCTGTCGATAGTGGCGACAGACACCGTTAGAGTCCCCAAGACAGTGCTATTCTGTCGAGTAGTGGCGACAGACACCGTTAGAGTCCGCCAAGACAGTGCTATTCTGTCGATAGTGGCGACAGACACCGTTAGAGTCCGCCAAGACAGTGCTATTCTGTCGAGTAGTGGCGACAGACACCGTTAGAGTCCCCAAGACAGTGCTATTCTGTCGAGTAGTGGCGACAGACACCGTTAGAGTCCCCAAGACAGTGCTATTCTGTCGAATTGTGGCGACAGACACCGTTAGAGTCCGCCAAGACAGTGCTATTCTGTCGAATTGTGGCGACAGACACCGTTAGAGTCCCCAAGACAGTGCTATTCTGTCGAGTAGTGGCGCAGACACCGTTAGAGTCCGCCAAGACAGTGCTATTCTGTCGAATTGTGGCGACAGACACCGTCAGAGTCCGCCAAGACAGTGCTATTCTGTCGTATGGCGACAGACACCGTTAGAGTCCGCCAAGACAGTGCTATTCTGTCGAGTAGTGGCGACAGACACCGTTAGAGTCCACCAAGACAGTGCTATTCTGTAATTGTGGCGACAGACTCCGTTAGACCCCAAGACAGTGCTATTCTGTGTTTGGCGACAGACACCGTTAGAGTCCGCCAAGACAGTGCTATTCTGTCGAGTAGTGGCGACAGACACCGTTAGAGTCCGCCAAGACAGTGCTATTCTGTCGAGTAGTGGCGACAGACACCGTTAGAGTCCGCCAAGACAGTGCTATTCTGTCGTATAGTGGCGACAGACACCGTTAGAGTCCGCCAAGACAGTGCTATTCTGTCGAGTAGTGGCGACAGACACCGTTAGAGTCCGCCAAGACAGTGCTATTCTGTCGAATTGTGGCGACAGACTCCGTTAGAGTCCGCCAAGACAGTGCTATTCTGTCGAATTGTGGCGACAGACACCGTTAGAGTCCGCCAAGACAGTGCTATTCTGTCGAATTGTGGCGACAGACACCGTTAGAGTCCGCCAAGACAGTGCTATTCTGTCGAATTGTGGCGACAGACACCGTTAGAGTCCGCCAAGACAGTGCTATTCTGTCGAATTGTGGCGACAGACACCGTTAGAGTCCGCCAAGACAGTGCTATTCTGTCGAATTGTGGCGACAGACACCGTTAGAGTCAGTCAAGACAGTGCTATTCTGTCGAATTGTGGCGACAGACACCGTTAGAGTCAGTCAAGACAGTGCTATTCTGTCGAATTGTGGCGACAGACACCGTTAGAGTCCGCCAAGACAGTGCTATTCTGTCGAATTGTGGCGACAGACACCGTTAGAGTCCGCCAAGACAGTGCTATTCTGTCGAATTGTGGCGACAGACACCGTTAGAGTCAGTCAAGACAGTGCTATTCTGTCGAATTGTGGCGACAGACACCGTTAGAGTCAGTCAAGACAGTGCTATTCTGTCGAATTGTGGCGACAGACACCGTTAGAGTCCGCCAAGACAGTGCTATTCTGTCGAATTGTGGCGACAGACACCGTTAGAGTCCGCCAAGACAGTGCTATTCTGTCGAGTAGTGGCGACAGACACCGTTAGAGTCAGTCAAGACAGTGCTATTCTGTCGAATAGTGGCGACAGACACCGTTAGAGTCCGCCAAGACAGTGCTATTCTGTCGAATTGTGGCGACAGACTCCGTTAGAGTCCGCCAAGACAGTGCTATTCTGTCGAATTGTGGCGACAGACACCGTTAGAGTCCGCCAAGACAGTGCTATTCTGTCGAATTGTGGCGACAGACACCGTTAGAGTCAGTCAAGACAGTGCTATTCTGTCGAATTGTGGCGACAGACACCGTTAGAGTCAGTCAAGACAGTGCTATTCTGTCGAATAGTGGCGACAGACACCGTTAGAGTCCGCCAAGACAGTGCTATTCTGTCGAATTGTGGCGACAGACACCGTCAGAGTCCGCCAAGACAGTGCTATTCTGTCGAGTAGTGGCGACAGACACCGTCAGAGTCCGCCAAGACAGTGCTATTCTGTCGAGTAGTGGCGACAGACACCGTTAGAGTCCGCCAAGACAGTGCTATTCTGTCGAATTGTGGCGACAGACACCGTTAGAGTCCGCCAAGACAGTGCTATTCTGTCGAATTGTGGCGACAGACACCGTTAGAGTCCGCCAAGACAGTGCTATTCTGTCGAGTAGTGGCGACAGACACCGTTAGAGTCCGCCAAGACAGTGCTATTCTGTCGAATTGTGGCGACAGACACCGTTAGAGTCCGCCAAGACAGTGCTATTCTGTCGAATAGTGGCGACAGACACCGTTAGAGTCCACCAAGACAGTGCTATTCTGTCGAATAGTGGCGACAGACACCGTTAGAGTCCACCAAGACAGTGCTATTCTGTCGAATAGTGGCGACAGACACCGTTAGAGTCCGCCAAGACAGTGCTATTCTGTCGAATTGTGGCGACAGACACCGTTAGAGTCCGCCAAGACAGTGCTATTCTGTCGAATTGTGGCGACAGACACCGTTAGAGTCCGCCAAGACAGTGCTATTCTGTCGAGTAGTGGCGACAGACACCGTTAGAGTCCGCCAAGACAGTGCTATTCTGTCGAGTAGTGGCGACAGACACCGTTAGAGTCACCAAGACAGTGCTATTCTGTCAAAGTAGTGGCGACAGACACCGTTAGAGTCCCCAAGACAGTGCTATTCTGTCGAGTAGTGGCGACAGACACCGTTAGAGTCCGCCAAGACAGTGTTATTCTGTCGAGTAGTGGCGACAGACACCGTTAGAGTCCACCAAGACAGTGCTATTCTGTCGAGTAGTGGCGACAGACACCGTTAGAGTCCGCCAAGACAGTGCTATTCTGTCGAATAGTGGCGACAGACACCGTTAGAGTCCGCCAAGACAGTGCTATTCTGTCGAGTAGTGGCGACAGACTCCGTTAGAGTCCGCCAAGACAGTGCTATTCTGTCGAGTAGTGGCGACAGACACCGTTAGAGTCCGCCAAGACAGTGCTATTCTGTCGAATTGTGGCGACAGACACCGTTAGAGTCCGCCAAGACAGTGCTATTCTGTCGAATAGTGGCGACAGACACCGTTAGAGTCCGCAAAGACAGTGCTATTCTGTCGAGTAGTGGCGACAGACACCGTTAGAGTCCGCCAAGACAGTGCTATTCTGTCGAATTGTGGCGACAGACACCGTTAGAGTCCGCCAAGACAGTGTTATTCTGTCGTATAGTGGCGACAGACACCGTTAGAGTCCGCCAAGACAGTGCTATTCTGTCGATAGTGGCGACAGACACCGTTAGAGTCCACCAAGACAGTGCTATTCTGTCGTATAGTGGCGACAGACACCGTTAGAGTCCGCCAAGACAGTGCTATTCTGTCGAGTAGTGGCGACAGACACCGTTAGAGTCCACCAAGACAGTGCTATTCTGTCGTATAGTGACGACAGACACCGTTAGAGTCCGCCAAGACAGTGCTATTCTGTCGAGTAGTGGCGACAGACACCGTTAGAGTCCACCAAGACAGTGCTATTCTGTCGTATAGTGCGACAGACACCGTTAGAGTCCGCCAAGACAGTGCTATTCTGTCGAGTAGTGGCGACAGACACCGTTAGAGTCCGCCAAGACAGTGCTATTCTGTCGAATTGTGGCGACAGACCCGTTAGAGTCCGCCAAGACAGTGCTATTCTGTCGAGTAGTGGCGACAGACACCGTTAGAGTCCGCCAAGACAGTGCTATTCTGTCGAGTAGTGGCGACAGACACCGTTAGAGTCCGCCAAGACAGTGCTATTCTGTCGTATAGTGACGACAGACACCGTTAGAGTCCGCCAAGACA